>JAFMSR010000015.1:35992754-36024534 GCA_022818135.1 Saxidomus purpurata
GGCTGGTATATTTTGATTTAAATAAACTTTCAAATTGTATAAAATTCAGGTATCAATTTTGATAATATTTGAAGTAGATTTTGTCCAAATTCAGAGCAATTTTCAATCGTTACAGTCAGTTTTTGGTACGTGGCATTCCCTGTTTGATATTATTTTTGTTTTTTTGTTCTTTGCTCGTGTAAAGCGACTTTTTTTTATTTTAGGGCTCTATTATTTAGCATATTTATTTATCTCACTATCGGTAATGTTCTGCATAGTTTTAAAGAAACCAAAGTGCATTTTAAACAAGTAACTTTTATAAAAGGTATAAACGCAATTACAAATCTTTCTTTTTATTTTATATAAAACATGCAGGTATACTATTTATTTCTGTCCAATCAAAACGTTGTAGTTTTTGTTGTCATAGAACGTTTAAACAATATGTTGTGTCTAGCTATGATAGTTTAAGTAGAGATAGAAAATGTTAAAGTAATACCCTATCAGCTTTTTTGTGTTTGGCGATAATCAACTTCCGTCAACTGGATATTTTGTTTAGATAGGTTACTTTGTAAATATATTCCTTTACGTTGTTCTATGGTTCTCTACTTTTGTGAAGAACCGTTGTAACAAGTAAGGGTTAGAAAAAGGGTAAAGGGAAAAAGTGGTGTAAATTATGAATATGCAAATAAAAAAATACTTTGAGGCTGTTCCTACCCAAATCTGTGGTATGTTGTTTGGTTTTAAAATTCTAAATTATATTCCTTTTCCTTTTTAGATTGCCGATTGTTTGTGACATGTTTGGTTACGTCATCACTAGACGCCTTTACAAGACGTATATTGTACTTCCTTTATTCATCTATGCTTGCTTGATGTACCGGATGCTTGAAAGTACGTGCGGCAAAGAACCAATACCTAATGACAAAACTATAGTTATAGATAGTCAGTATGATCCAACATCTCGCAAAATAATGCAGTTCTATGGTAACCGGACTGAGAAATTATTTGAAATCGTACAGGATTACAAAGAACTTGAACAGCGAAGAAAACAAATTTTAAAGTCTTTGCATAATTTTATTTCAAGTGATGAGCTAAAGCTTGCGGACGAAAACAGTATCAATGACATGAGGGCCCTCATAAATAACATAGCCTCAAATAATCCTAGGGAGACAAAGGGTGTATTCAACAAAGCAGACACTATTTATAATGTTAAGAGACCACGATATCTGATTAATTGTTCTAATATTCATGAAGTGCACTTAATATCTAAGATTGGACATGGTGTCTCGAAACAAACATTTAAAGCAGATTTCAGGGGAATGCCAGTGGCTGTGAAAATGGTTACTAGACATCAAAGTGAAGTTAAATCATGTATTGATAAAATCAATGTAGATCATCCGAAAAAAGATGACTTAAGGTCTAAATGTTTCGTGTTCCCGTCAATGAAACTTATGAAAGAAATATTACTTTTAGAACAAATCTTTCACCCAGGATTTGCTCAGTTGCTTGGATACTGCATAAGAAACGAAGAAAGTGAAACGACAGATCTTACCGAGCGTGGTATTGTAAGCGTATTTGAACTTGGTGAACGTGTCATGTTCTACAATCTTCAAATGCTGACATGGCAACAGAGACTAACCTTAGCAACGGAACTTTCAGATTTTTTAAACTACCTCGAAAACTCACCTCTTGGTTCACTAAGGATTAGGGATTTCAAAGAGGATCATTTCCTTATGATAAATAACAGCTTAAAAATGATAGATTTAGATGACGTAGATAATTTAGAACCCGCTTGTCATGTGTATGTCAGTGCCGATACTCAAGCTGAACTAGCCAAATATGGTAAATTTAACGGTTGTGAATTTGATTTAACGTGCCAAAGAGGGATGTGTTTAGGATTCAATGCAAAACAAAACATGAAATTTATGAACAAACTATTTTTCAAGAAGCTGCTATTCCCAACCGTATTTCCAAAAGTGATTTCTCAAGAAACAGGCTCGCTTCTTGCAGAGATTGACAGCAATCTGATAACGGCAGCAACCCTATCACAAAAGCTGTTTGATATACAAGACATAATGCAATAAATCTTGCATATATCACTGATCTGACATTTTCGTTATTCAGCAATTTTGTAAATTCTGTCAGTTCATAAAATGCATAGAAATGCATTTTCTTTATCTTCAAGGAATATTTTGTAATGACATAATTTTGATTAATAGCGTATCTTAGGGCAATACTAATTTCCTTGTATGATTTATCAAATATCTTTTATGTTTCTCAAGACCTAGAAGAAGAAACAAGAAACACAGCAAACGTTTTTGTGCGTCTTTTCAAAACGCTTGAACATTGCAAGATAATTTTGCTGAAACGATCGATATTTGGTTCATACAAATGTAGTGTTTGAACTGTCATTAAGTCAAATACATTCATATAAGTTCTTTCTATTTATTTGACAGAATGCCTTCAAAGGGATTCAGGATCAAATGTGTGTAAAAACGAAGTAACATACATTTAAGTGTATTTAAATTGAGTATTTCCTATCAGACAAAAACTATTTATTTAAAGCCAATATAAACTGTTGATTCAGCAAAAATATGCGAGTATGCACACGTCAACTGGTAAGCCGACCCTGTTTTGGTAACCGTGATACAAGGCTATTTTATGGTGATAAATCTTAATTAAAATTTAAGTAAGATTCTTTACTCGTCGTTATTAAACAAGATCTTGATCATCAGTTTTGGCGAAAATTGGTGGATTTTGTAAGATATACGATAATCACAAAATAGCGGAAAGATCAGAAAAAGGGCGGTTATAAGGATTGAATACCAGTCTACGTTTTTGTTAGAATGAGGTATAGTCATAGTTGCATGGTCAGATTAAAACCAACCGGAAAGGTGTTTTTGTCTTTTCCGGCTTCCACAAGGTTAACTTGATAGACGTTATGAAACATTGTTACCGATGAACAAATACCTACTGTATTTATGTGTTTTTGCCCAACCACGTTACATTTCTCTAGATTTCTTTCCGACTCTAAAGAATATATGCTATATAAGATGTAGCAGTTTTCTTTGCAACTATTCCCGACAATATCTGACATGATACTTGGTTAAATTTAATTGATTACCGGAAAAACTTTTTAATATTTATAGTTGCTCATTTATGGATATTTCTAAATAAAGTTGGTCTTCTCCTCATGTACCCATTACATAAACTGCAGTTTGAAATTTTGGTTTTTCGTTTTTTCTTCCTAATCTATTAGCCTACCAAAGCTCGTTAATTTGAGGTTTACACTTTTACTTCTAAATATATTCCAAGATTTCGTAAGAATTTCTGCAGACAGAACTCGTAAAATTTCTACATTCATTTACGATCAATGGCTTTTTCTTAACTCTCTCATTACATCTCTTTATTTATTGCCGATACATCAAATAGGTATCCCAGATTACAATGAAAAGTTAAAAGCTTTTCTTTCCTGTTTTGTTCGTCCGGAACAACCTTAATTTCTGTTGTATTGAGATGCAAAATAAAAATAAATGTACCAGAACGTTGGTTAACTGCTGAGGAAAACATATTATATATCTATTTGATAGCCTTCATTTTGGTTAAATCTGTACATTACTTACATCTTAACAGAGCACAGGACATCAGACTTTCGCCGGCAAGGTCGAGTTTGGACTAAGCCTTTTTTTATAATTTTAGAACTTGACTCAACTGGAATACATAGTGGACAAATTACTGGTTTCGGTGTACATGTGATAGTACGTTATTGTTTCATTTTTGTGGACACCAAACGTGATTTTTGTTCGAATGACGCATGCAGCCATGGGTGAAAATAATTTTCTAGATGTTTACGCATAACATTAACGTGCTTTTACATCTAGCTCTACTGGACGAAGCCAAGCAGCATATATTATGCCGTGGTGGTTTGTTCGTTGTCCGTCCGTAAATTTTCTCTTGATAACTTTTCCTTTTCCTTTGTTTTCATTCGACTGTAGTGACATTTTCTGACAAGAATCCTCGCAGCATGTAAATGATCTCAGCTGTGTTTAGGGTCACTTGGTTATTGGTCAAGGCCACAGGCATAACATTCTACAGGTCTCAATTTTCGTTCAACTTTCACAAAACTTGCCCAGAAGGTTTCCTCTACATGTTGATGATCCCTGATATTTTTGGGGGTCAGTGAGTCAAATTCACACTGACCTCTCTTAGCTTTTCCTTGATAACATTGGAAAATATTTATAAAACTTACTAAGAACAGTCCAAGTAGTCCAAAAGAGCGACACTTGACCTTTTAGGCCTCTTGTTTCAATTCAGCTACTAATTATGCTTGTTGAGCTAGTTTCATATAAATGTCGAAATTCGCGAGAAAACTTTTCTGAAATCAAAGCACAGTGATGTCATTTTCGGCTGGTTTCCAGCCTTCATTATCTTGGTAAAGTTCTTCTTACGTTGATTGGGAAAGAAGTTGAACGGGCAAAAAGCCACCATTATTTTTCGACAAACCACTGAACAAATTCTTATTAACATACATTTTCTCTTAGGAAAAGTTAGGTATTGTTCTTTGTATTGTGGCATGATTGCTGCTTTGTGTCTGTTTTGTTTCTACTATTTACACATGCCATGAAATAATTTAATATCAGTGCTGTGATGAATAGCTTGTTCGAAGTACTATGTGCTCATCTCGGCGTCACAATTCTATTAACATATGTAATATATAATGCTCTAATTTCAGTAAAAAGGCCCTCGTTTAACAGTATGATGCTCTTTTATGACATAATTGAAATAATTAAAAGCGTAATTTTTACTATGTCGGTCATGTTTGCTTGACCTACGATACATACATGTGATGGGTTAAGAGCATTTTGGTTTAATAAGTACATCTTTTATATTTTTGTTACTGTTGAATACAACCTGAAGCTGTAACTTTGAAATTTATCATATGAACCCTGTAATTTCCTACAAACTGTCTATATTAATATCTATCTGTTTGTCTGTATGTTTAGTTGCATCCCAAAATATATCTATATCAAACCCTCGTCTGCTCAATGCAACTTTTTGACATGTTGTAATCATACTGGAATTGCAGAGATTATTTGAATAATTGTATTCTCAGAAGCAATTACGCCTATACAAGATGTTGCCATCTTTGCAAATAATCTGGTTTGTATGTTACATCTCTCGGGTTCATTCTAAAGGCCCAGACCTATTTATTTTGTAGACATCGGCAGTGTGTCATGGGAAATTTCCGTTTCAAAATCAAATGTTTTCGTGAAACGGGACATTGAATTTATAGTTCTTGTATTCAAGTGTATTATATATGTTTGTGGCTCACAAAAACTATCTGAACTGAATACGTTTGTGTATCACTATTAGCTTTGTATGTGTCAGTAATTTAGCATACATGTATACACAGTAGAATTCCGCTATTACGACCACCTTCCGTACTTTCGATAAATGGTCTTAATAGCGGAGTGGTCTCAATAGCGAATTGACTTGATAGACCCATCTAGTGTCAGACTATTCATACTTTCTTTAGCTTTCAATACAGTTAATATCGTTAGCTTTCAGTTTAATATGTAGGATAAACAAATGAGAGAAAAACATTTTAAAACGATTTCCATATGAACGTAAATTGATCGGTCAAAAACGACTTCAAAATGTTCGTGTAAAATTAATGAACGTTTTTATTTTTCGTTCTTGTGCAGTAGAATTAGATTACTGAGATTCAATCAATCGAGATAATTTTTTATTGATTTACACGCGAAGTAATTGCCTGGTGCAGATCATCATAATGTGTACAAACATAATGTACATGTCCATGTTGTGCAAATTATTATGCAGTTTGGTCCGTAATTTCTCAAGTTTACAATCGTCGGTCCCAATCAAATGATGCCTCATGAGACATTTTTCGCCATAGGTTCTTCTTTAAAATTGTATTTACTATATATTATTTTACGTTCATGTAACACATAATCTATGTTTCAAGAATATAATCGGCTAGATGTAGGGTATGTCCCTTTAATTACTATCACGAATAATACAGTTATCACCAATAGTAATTAAGAAGAGAAAGAACGTTTCTCTCTGGCAAGTCTTTAATAAATCAGTTTAAAACTCAAGAAGTGGTAACACTATGCAAATACATTTTACTCGAACATTCTGTTAAATATTCTCTAGGGTGAAGTAGATCTCTCAGTTATTTCATTTGTGGAGTATAAACTCATTCCCCTGTCATTAATTTCGGTTGTGGAATATTAACCAATTCTCTTGGGAATGAAGACCTTGTTTATGTTTTGTGCTTTAGTAAATATAGAGTTAAATCGTAGAACGAACCATATTGCTCGGTACTATTTTCATGTAGTTACAGAAGTAAACAACACTTAAACGTTAAACGTCAACATAACTCAGTACTATGTGAAACACTGATTAAAATGTGTTGGTGCATGTTTTTAGTTTTTTAGCTGTACTGGTATTTAAGATATAATGTTGTTGGTCCTATCATTTTAACTGGTGAATACGTTTCAGAAACTTTGATTTATAAGAGAAAAAAAAAGTAAATACAAAACCACTTTAAGGTCCAGTACTAACACCATATCAAGTTTTCTTTAAAATCTTGAATCGTAACGGGCGTCTTTTTAGAAGGAAAAATATGACATTCTGCATCGAATGTGACCATATTGTGTTGAAATTTGTGTTTAATAAAATAATTAATATATAAATAAAATATATTTTGCCTTATCAAAAACAAAAGTAGGTGTTCCAGTTTTAAAATATCTTTGTAATTTTCCAGAAGTTTCCCAGATAGAGGCTGTAAATAGGTTGTACATAAATAA
Organism: Saxidomus purpurata; assembly: GCA_022818135.1. Classification (NCBI taxonomy): domain Eukaryota; kingdom Metazoa; phylum Mollusca; class Bivalvia; order Venerida; family Veneridae; genus Saxidomus; species Saxidomus purpurata. The sequence continues at coordinate 35,999,564 of JAFMSR010000015.1, forward strand.
GCATGTCTATTTTGAATAATAATTAAAGAACTTTACTTCCAATGATGTGTAACGTATATCTGATTGTTAAGAACATTCAATAAAGCGAAAGTAGGAAAATAAGACCACACAGGTCAATCTAAGGAACTACACAAATATTCGCTCGTTTTTTTCGCAGCAGTATTTCAAACAGGGAAATACTCCACGGCTATTGTAAAGTTTCAGAAGCCAGATTCAATCTGTATTTCCCCGTTACAATTTCAGATTTAAAAGAAAATTCGATTTGGTGTTAGTAATGGACCTTCGAAACAAAACAGAGCCGCCTTTCCTCAGAAATATTTAAAAAAAGCCAAATTCAAAAACAATTTACAGAATAAAAAATAGACTGAAGCATTATTCATATATTGATTTAATACTTTGTCGATTGAAAAAAAGTTTTTCTCTGCAATTTAGTACAATTCTTGCACTGTTAACTGTACTGTGTAAAGGAATCCCTTAAATAAACAGATTCAGGTGTACATGTATATTCTTTTAGTTACAGTGACGCTGAGCAAAAGGCTGATCGAATTATTCGTTTGCATTTTCAAAGCAATTAGTTCATATGTGTAACTCGAACATCTCAATGAGAATGATTTATTAAAAAAAATAAAGGACTTTAAACTATATAAAATAAGATGTCTGTCGTTTTTTAGTGTCTGATTATCATATCTATATCCCCAAATAGTTTGGCTAGAACCAAGTATGTAAGTATGTAAAAGTATGTAAACGGAGTTCGGAAAATATACACATATGCCACTGTCTGTTTGCTTCACCAATTAAATTAACTCAATCTAATTGGAGGTTTCCTCTATGATACATCAGCAGACTATCTCTGTTATCCCTAATTGATATCAACACTCGTAAGAATAACAAATTGATTTAAGACCCCTGGAAGAGAAATTTACAGCGGCACATAATGAAGTCCTTTGACAATTGCTGAATAATTATTTTGCAATAAGTTTGCCAAAGAAGAAGTTTTATTCCATGAACTACAATAAGGGTTGGCATTTGGCCTCAAAATTGCTATTTTACATGTGTCTGATTAGCATTGTTCAATTCCGCTCAATTAAAATTTCCGTATTAAAAAATCCTTAAAGGAACACTACCTACATCTAGCAGATTATATTTTTCAAACATTTATGTGTGTTCAATGAACGTAAAAAGATGTATAAATACAGTGTGAAAGAACAACATAATATATGCCTCATTTTAGCACAAATTACCAACATAGAGACCTCTATAATTAATCACTATCTACCCATTAATTATACATCAGCAATTTTACATAGCTAATTGAATTTTTACGGTACTGCAACATGTTTAAAAACTCTGATTTTACTGATGGTGACTGGAGCGTTTAGCTTTAAACGTTTAGATTAAGTAATACTACTGGTGTGTGTTGGTGGTGTGTGTGTGTGTGTGTGTGTCGTGTGTGTGTACGTGTGTGTGTGTTGGTGGTGTGCGCTTCTGGGTGATGTGGGGCTCGTTTTGGGGAGGCTGCGTTTTTGGTACGTGGCATTCCCTGTTTGATATTATTTTTGTTTTTTTGCACATCTGCTATTATTTATGCTTTTATAGTAATTTGATTTAACACAAGTTTTATTGTGTGCCTCTTTAAATGTTGATTTGAAATGGTACTCTTTGCTGTCTGAGAAGTTCGATATCTGATCCGATAATAATACCATGATTTACGTTTTTACCAATCAACTTACACAACTGATCCTGCTGAATTATGTAAACTATCTAACGTCGCATACACTCGGCATTCTGTTTACTCAGCAATATGATTTCGTGTCACATGAAATAAATTATTGTTTTGTCCTTTTGTAGTGTTTAAATGTTTTTTTTTAAGGAATATCGAAATTGAGCGTTGTTTAAGAAAAAGAAATACGTTGCTTTTTTAATTCTAATAATGTTTTTGGTTAATGTGAGACAAAATACGAAATGAATGTACAAAGACTAAACAGAACACAGTTTTTATTATTGTTCTATCCATAATTTATATGTGTAAGTAATAACTACATTAATAATGGGACTATCAACAGTTACAACTGACTGTTCTTTACTAATGTCAATTACTCTTCAAACTTGACTCAACGGAGGTGAAGTTTTACTTACCTTTGCACTGTCTATATTTATCTATATTAGTTTTCCCCGCATATTTAATTGTATCCCAAATTATTAATACATTACAAACCTTTGTACAATACAATTATTCTACATGCTGTAGTTTTACTCTTGAACTGCTTGAATGCTAATTTACTCCGGAAGAGACAATAGGAATCTCTATAAATCCACATTATCTGCATTTTGTGTTACAACTGACAGTGCACGGTTCATTCAAATGGACCAATCGTATCTACCTGGCAGGTATCAACAATGTCTCACAGGAAACTTATAATTTTATTCATTTCTGTGATTTAAAACATTCCCCAAATGTATAGACACAACAGCAGCTTTGAATATTGCATTTATACCACTTGTATTAAAGCACTCCGTTATATGCCAAGGTTGAATAAGCAACAGGGTACTTATGTTTACTCTTGGTCCCAAAAGTCTTAACTTGAATCAGTCTGTTCGCTTATTACTCTTCAAAAGCATAAAACTTAAAATAATAACACATGGAATAACCTACACAAAGTATGGACGGTTTATGTTAAAAAACAACGTAAAAAGTATTCATAACAAGATATCTATGTTACATTTTCTGAATAAAAAATACCATATTTACTTTAAATTATATGTCTCTGAATGTTAAATGATAATAAAATACAGAAATCAATTAATTTTCTCTCAAATCTTTATGCCAACCTACTTCCTTTTACATATTTGGTAAGTAAGATATATTTTCATTATTTACTCAATACTCTCTTAATATCACTGATGACAGGAATAAACAGCATTCGTTCAAAGGAACATGAAACGGAAGATGTACAAGATAAAGACAATTTAAAACAAGGTATCAATCTAACTTTGGGGAAAATAAAATGTTTTAGAAATCTAAATCAACAAAGCATCTCGAACATGCCGATGTTTGTGTTTAGATGGTATCATATGATTTGTTGAAGTAGAGAACGGACATGTATACATTTATTTAGGGTTCTTCATTGGCATTTTTGAAATGTTCAATTTCTGGGTGTATTTGTTTCATATTTTGCCGAGTTCTGTGGAATTGTTTTGATGCTTTCTTTGTGGAATAGATGCAAAAAACTGTAACCTGTTTGTTTTTGATATGAGAATAAATGATAACTTCGTACATGTATATTCCTTTTAAGATGTACTCTCATGAATTGCTATTTCCTTCTCTCGTTAAGCATTCAAGACAATGATCAACCACTAAAGAATATCACATTCGGGAAATGCTATGCAAGTAGTAAGATGAATTTACACGCCTTTATTATTAAACTAATCACAGCGAATTCAAAACACTTCAAATACAATTAAAGAGGCACTCCCTACATCTAGCAGATTATATTCTCGAAACATACAAATGTAGATTATGTGTTCAATAAATGCAAAATGATAATTACATACACTTTTAAAGAAGAACCTATGGCGAAAAATGCCCCCATTTTACCACAATAAATCAATAAAGAGACTTTCTGTAATAAATCGCATCCACCCATTAATTGTTCAAACTCTACATAGATTATTGAATGGTTTACGGTACTGCAATGTATTTTAAACCTCTGCTTTCATCGATAACGACTGAGAATGCAGAGCTGAAACTTTTAGGTTAAGTTATAATACTTCTAAAGGTTCTATTATTAATGTTTTTGAGGTTATTTAGCTTGACATCAGATAGGGTATGTCCCTTTAAATAGAAAGTTTCGTAAAATAATCTCAAGGGTAACTAGATCCCTCAGTAATTTTGTTTTTATAATATGTATGCATTTCTTCGTCAATAACTTCGAAAGCGGAATATATGCACATTACCTAGGCATTGGTGCTTTGTTTATAATGTTTGCCTTAAGAAAACATTAAAATTGGCATCGTTCTTATTGGTAAAATTAATCCATATATCCTATACAAGTATTTTGTTGATTATCTCTGTTATCCACAATTAACATTGTTGATAGTCTTAGCATTGTCTAATCTTGTCTTGGACTTTTTATTGTAACTCTTGCCCAACATAAAGTTACATTATTGTCTCCTTATTGACCTAGCATTGTTCCATGGTGTTAGTTTTGGAGAGCATCACTGACCTGGTTCATCTATTTTCAGCTCTCAAAGGTTTAGTCATGATTATATCACCGTCATTTTATTGTGCAAGCACAAACTCACAGGAAAGAACTTCTTTAGATCCCAGCCAGCAGCAGATAATAAAAACAAGACATCACAAGTACGCAATATTAAGCTCTTGTCACATTGGTCAAATCAGCAAGGACTTGTCATAGGATGATATAAATAAACAAAACGAAACAAAAACACACAACAATAGTACTATAGTATTATTTGTTCACTGAAAAAGCAATTTTCCTATTTAGTTATATATATATTTTGCACTGTGAAATGAAGTTGTGCAAAGAAAACACAGTACACGAGAACTATTTATTGCAGGTGTATAGATCTACATTTTATGAGTGCTTGCTTAAAAACAATTCGGTGTTTTCTTTCACAATTCATGTAGATTTTATTGCAAATAAAGTGTATCCAGTCATGAATAAAATTATACTTAATCTATAGTTCATGAAAAACTATAATACGAAAAAAGTATAGATAATTAATAATGTGCCTGATATAAAAATGTATAACAACACTAATTATTTAAAGGTTCAAAACACTTACACATTTTAATTAAACTGAAATTGCTTTTGTAAAATTTCATTTTATAAAAATAGATATTAGAATGAGAACAAACGCAATAAAATATACCTAGGGCACATTAAACACAATATAGTTACTTTTGCATTTGTTCTACAGGGGTTTTGATTATGTTTTCATTTCAATTGACGCGAGTCAAATGCGTAAGACCGTGAATGGTCGGTTTCTATCCTTAATAGAAAGTTAAACACTGAAATCAAAAGGCAGCACACCCTTGCAGAGGTCCACGAAATGATTGCAGGACAGGATTATACGTATAGATAGATACACTGTTTTTAAAGTAACTTAAATTAGTCCTTTTAATGTTATGGGGGAAAGAAAAGTTGACAACTACAAAATGCAATACAATGTTGCAGAGGAAGCTGTGACAATGTTACATAAGATATTGAGTTACCGCGAACACACAGTTACCCGAGATTCGCACCTGCAGCTGTCCACGTACCTAGGTTAACTTGTTCCTGAATGAGTCAACTCGTACCTTGTGGAAATAGCATAGACATTCCATGTGTACGTAAATGTTCTAAAATTAACTAGATTTTTGATTTGAAAAAACAGTCGTTTCTTTGTCAATATTTTTTTGTCAAACACGGCACAAAACCAGGGTATTAAAGGCAAAAAATAAGCAAGGTAAAAATAAACGATGTACATTATGTTGCATTTAATTTCAGTTTTATTAACTGCCTAAAGTAAACAAAGTATATAAACAATGTACAAAGTTCTATGCTACTTTTCAAAGATTATTTATGAAACAAGTATGCGTTGACTTAGGTCCGAGTTGACCCGGAAATTTTCTTCAATGAATGTGTAATCATCATTTGATATATGTCTTTAAAGGATACTATTGGCTACGACTGCAAAAAGCTTGCAATGATTATATACCGCTCACTGAAGATAAACAATTATATTAAATTCCGTGGGCATAATTGTAAATCTGAAAATTGATATGCTGTAACCATTCGCTTCAACAATTCTATTATTCTATCTCATTTGAGGTTCATGAGGTTTCCCTCTAGTAAAACACAAGACAACTTGTTGTTCTCCCTAAATGCTACCAACATTCGTAGGAAGCGTAAATTAATTTAAAGCACCCAGAAGACAAATTTACAACGGCATAAAATGAAGTCCTTTGGCAATTGTCAATAATTAATTTGCAATAAGTTAGTGAAAGAAATAAAATCATTTCCATGAACAACAATACGGGTTGACATTTGGCCTCTAAATTGCTCTTTTACATGTTTCTTATTAGAAGTATGATGCATTCTTGCAATTAAATTTTCCATTTAAATCAATACTAAAGTGTTGATTCGGAATGGTACTTCTTGCAATCTTACAAATAATGTTGCGAAACGAAATGTTGATTTTAGTATCTAGTACCTAACCGTTAGCTTCATTGGAAGTGAATGTCAAGAACGATTAAACTGACATGAATTCGGGTTTCATTCGGGTGTGTGTGTGTTGGTGGTGTGCACTTCTGTGTGCTATGGGGCTCGTTTTGGGGAGGCTGCGTTTTTGGTATGTGGCATTCCCTGTTTGATATTTTTTTTTTTTCAGTTGATCTTACTGTATTCATAATGCTGTAATGGACTTCGCACGGTGAAAACGTTTGGCAAGTTGTTGCTTAAATAACTTAATTATATTGAAAACGATTCATTGATATTGTCATTGATAAGAACATTCAAACACAAGTTCATTGTTTAATTGAATATAGATCTTAAATGTGCATACTGGAAAATAACAGCGATTTAATTTGATGGACACATAACTGATGTTATGTAAGTCTGAGTTTATTTCCAACTACAATATATACGGTGCTTGCGAGAGTCCGACATCATCAGTTTACAAAAGTTATGATGTAGATTTGCATGCGGTAGATATCTTGGTACACACTAGTATGAATTTCTTGTGTTTTGGTATTTTATAATTTTCGATTGCTTGCTAATAGGGTGCCAATTTGTTTCACCACAAATCTGCTAGCTTTCTTGAGCACTTTAACATTGTTTCTGTACTTTTATTCGATAGAACTCATAAAATCAATACATTAAGATTAATGGCTTTTTCTAAACTCAGTAATTATATGTTCGAACATTGAATTTATTTATTGCCTTCACACCTAATAGATATCGAGCCTTTCCAATATTTACCGACACTTTCTTTAAATGTTCTGAGATGTGCGAGAGAAATATAGATTCCGGTATTAGAAGAATAGGGCAAGTAAAATACGCTGTTAAAATATCTCATGTTGGTTTTAATTAAAATCAAATGTGTATATAGTAAAGGTAAATTTCATGTGAATTTATCAGACAGCAGTAGTGATCCGGATGATGGCAGATTAAGATTGCCACCGATCAGGTTCGGATTCCGTCCTTGGTTCTTGCAATGATTCAGACGACAGTGTCTCAAATGAACGTAATTTGTCCAAGACAACAAACAGGTTTGTTTGACGTTTTGGTGATGAAGTGGTTATTATGAAATAGGAACAGGACATTTCAATTGATGGTTCTCAAAAAGACGTGTTAGAAGCTAATTTATTTCAGAACTAGGACTCCAAACGCATTGACTGCATTTAGTGAGGAAACTTTTGATCGATTTTCTGTTGATTCTGACAAATACCTGGAAGTCTCTTCATTGTCTTCAGTCTAGTCTAAATCTATTTGGTCAAGAGACATGGGTTTTAGCATCGATTAAACAAAAAAAAACTTTTAAATACACCTCGCAAAACGATTGAGAAACTTGCTTATAAGGCTCAGCAGTCTAGCCGGCTAGGTATATCCTTTGAACGGCCATAACGTAATAAACCGTATACGCGGGTTAAGACAGGTTTGGTCTTCCATAGAAGTGACAGTTACCGTATGGAACACGTTTTGTCTGTATGAATTTAAAGCCTTGTCCGACAGCTCCTGAATGTTGAAAACTCAGATGTCTGAGGCAAATGCTGACACTTTAAGACAACCTTGAAAATGACCTTGGACACAATTTTACAAGGTTTGAAACTTTTCATTTTACCAACGTTCGCGTACAGGCCCCTGTGGGATAGCGTTTTGAGCGCGTGCAAATACTTTTTCATAGGCATAAAGCAGACATGTCGTACTCAAACCCAGGTATATTTACATCTTATGAGAACGCTTAAAATTGACCTTTCATTGGCAAAAAAAAAAAAAGAAAAGAAGTCCATGCGCAGCTACGCAGACAGGGTGACCCCTGCGCGTGACCTCTGTAGTTGGACCAATGGAAGTTTTACTTTCATGTCACAGCTCAATCTATTTGCTGACGTAAACAACACGCGCAGTAAACCGAAAGTAGCATCACGTGATGTACAGTGTTTACAAATACACATGCATGTCTGTCGAGCGTTTAACAAAGTATGCCGGCTGTGCAAAGGATATATGTCATTTTATTTCAACATAGTCTTAGCAATTTGGTTGAGATTTTTTTCAGATATATGTGGCAAGAAGCAAACAATCGAACATATTCAAAGCATATACATTGTATTTTCAATAATGGCAAAGTGTTTAGATCAGTCTCGCCGTTCAGGAATATTTTATCTTATTATAAGGCGCTCAGCAGCAATATGTGACACTGCTCCATATGAACTTGCTGACAATTCAACTTTAATGCATTATTGCAATACGTTCCGAGATACATGTACCAGTGGGTGGCCGACTGTCATATATTTTTGAAAGACTGGCAGAGCATAACCTCAAACAAATGGGTTCTCGATATAATTCGCAGAGGTTACAAACTCGAATTTTACGAAAGCCTCATTTTCAGGGCGTAAAACACACCTTATTGCATGTCAGTCCGATCATTTGCTTGAAACATAATAGAAAATCTTTTAAACAAAAGTAGAGAAAAACAAATCAAATCTTGTAGCCGGGATTACTAGACTACATCAACTACAGACTACTATCATCTACATCAAATCCTAGCAGGGATTACTTTTATTTACACTGTCCTGTGACTTTGGAACATGGTGGGGGTAAGAGTGAGGTTGGGTGCGCACCATAAACCGGTTTAAGCTCCCCAGTGGTGTTTTTGCCACTGACCGTTCCAAGGCGGTGCCCCACTGTGTTCCTTTAATTGTTCGTTTTGTCCTCGTGTGTTTGCTTTGTATGCTAGTGTGTGTCGGTAGTATATGTGTGTGTGTGTGTGTGTGTGTACATGATTGTGTGTGTGTTGTGTGTGTGTGTGTGTGTTGGTGGTGTGCACTTCTGGGTGCTGTGGGGCTCGTTTTGGGGAGGCTGCGTTTTTGGTACGTGGCATTCCCTGTTTGATATTATTTTTGTTTTTTTGTACCCATTCAAGACCTGGCATCTATTGGGAATACTGGCACTGGGGTTAGTTTACCCAACACCAGAAAGAGCTAAAGAGAGCGGTGTTGACCTTATTATACAGTCAGATCATTGCTCGTCATTATCTAAATAGCTTATGCTTAGACTTGATTCCAGATGCCACCTGGCATCTCGGGTACAGGAGCAAACATTATAAAGGGTCGATCTCTTCAGTCAGCAGTATTTTCAGTCATATTGACAACAGAATTACGGTAGGGGAGGTCACATGAATAGTTACACAGTTCAAAGCCATTGGTTCAATCTCCGAAAGCTTCATCATATAATTGAAGCTGTAATTTTATCAGATACACATTGTCTACCGTATCTGCAATCTCAGAATGTTCTGATTTGTATAGACAACACAACTGTCGTACGATGAATTAATCGTCAGAGGGTACGAGATCGGTAAATCTGTGAAATCTGACATGAAAATTATGGTTTCTAGTTTTCAAGATTAAGATACCGGGTATGTTTGAATGAAAGTCATTTGGCAGGCAATAAGAATGTACTGGCAGATCGGTTGAACATACACTGTGTCAGGCAAACAGAGTCGTCTTTAGACATGTCAGTAGTGAACAAGTTTCCGTCAGTAGGGTCATCCATTGATAGATCTCTTTGCAACACTAGAGAACAAGAAAATTCTCTGTTATTAAAGTTTCTAACAGGATGCCCTGTCAATTGCAAGGCAGAACATGTTTGATTATGCCTTTTTACATGTACCAGTAAATCTTGTTTCACGGATACTACAACACATGACACAGTTAAAATGCAAAATAATTTAATTTTAAAACATTTTTTTTCTCGGTTGTTACAAATGTTAGTCGCGTTACCACACAAATTGCCAGCCAGGTCATATTTTCTGTCTCAGGCGAAGGCGGTAGTTTTTCACCAATCATCTCTGTTCTCGAAAACACTTCTCTTTAAAGGGACATACCCTATAACTGATGCCGAATTGAATAACCTCCAAAACATAAATACTAGAAACTTTGGAAGTATTATAACTTAACCTAAACGTTTCAGCTGCATTCCAGTCATTACCGATAAAATCAGCGGTTTTAAAATAGGCTGCAGTACCGTAAACCATTCAATAATTTATGTAGAGTTGTTGTACAATTAATGGGTGGATGCGATTTATTACAGAAGACCACTATATTGATTAATTGTGGTAAAATGAGGCATTTATCGCGGTTCGTTTTTGATATTGTATTTATTGATCATTTTACGTTTATTGAACACATTAGTTTTGCTTTAATAAAGGCTAGAATCAACAACAGAAGTAGAAATCTAAGAATTTTCAAAACTTAATTGAAAATGCTGGTTTTACGGCACCGCTACACTAAATATTTATATTGGAATTTCAAAAGCATATGATAGCCCAGCATTTGAAATATACAGATAAACGTGAGAGGAATTTATACTGGAAGCTTTTTATATGACTGTATAGTTCTTAAACATGTATTTTCATACAGATTGAAGAACTTCTTTTTTTACCAAAATCTGTCCGCGAGCAGCTTTGTACCCCAAGCTAAAATCACATTTTTATGCCCCCTCCGTCTGTGCGTCCCCAGTTACACATTCGTGTCCGGACTCTAACTTTGTCATGCATTGAAGGATTTTAAATAACTTTGCACAAATGTCTAGCACATCAAGACGACGTGTCGCGTGCAGCTGCCTCAAAGGCCAAGAAAAACAAAAATAATATCAAACAGGGAAAGCCACGTACCAAAAACGCAGCCTCCCCAAAACGAGCCCCACAGCACCCAGAAGTGCACACCACACACACACACACACAACACACACACACACACACACAATCATGTACACACACACACGTACACTACCAACACACACTAGCATACAAAGCACGAGGACAAAACGAACAATTAAAGGAACACAGTGGGGCACCGCCTTGGAACGGTCAGTGGCAAAAACACCACTGGGGAGCTTAAACCGGTTTATGGTGCGCACCCAACCTCACTCTTACCCCCACCATGTTCCAAAGTCACAGGACAGTGTAAATAAAAGTAATCCCTGCTAGGTGAATCTCTAACACACGCAATGGAAACAAAAGGCATGGTATGTAAAACACAAAAATACTCGTGTATAAATATATAAAAAGCAAACCTTGAGAACCAAAAAACGTATGTACTCAATGCCTTTGCAGAAGGCAGAGCACCAAGAGAAACACCCTTAAGGGCCCAAGGTCACACTTAGAGTTTTTAGGTAATGGAATCCTGTATATTATGCATACATTTGTGTCCAGACTATAACTTTGTCATGCATTGATTGATTTAAAGATAACTTGACACAAATGTTCAGCACATCAAGCCGATGTGTCGCGTGCAAGACCCACGTCCCTAACTCAAAGGTCAAGGTCGCACTTAGAGTTTATAGGTAATGGAATCCTGTATATATGCATACATTTGTGTCCGGATTGTAACTTTGTCATGCGTTTAATGATTTAATATAAATTGGCACAAATGTTCAACTCATCAAGACAATGTGTTGTGTGCAAGAACCATGTCCCTACCTCAAAGGTCAAGGTCACGCTTAGTGTTTAATAGTAATGGAATACTGTATGCATGGTAACTCTGTCATGCATGGAAGGATTTTAAAATTACATAGCACATTGATTGAACACATTTAGAGACACCTATTTCGGGGGCATTCGTCACTTGTGAGGGACAGATCTCGTTTCCTTTACGGACTCGACTACTAAGTATATTTCTAGGAAAGGAATATATATGTGGAAACTTATTCCAGCCTGCTAATTTTTAAGCAGGATTTTGAGAAAAAAAACTGCTTATTAGAATGGCGATGTCGGGCGGGCGGGCGTCAAACATTAGTTTCCGTTCAATAACTTCAGTTAGGAGTGACCAATTGCAATGAATCTTGGTCTGTAGGTAGCTTGCATGGAGACGCAGCTTGGGATTGCATTTGGGGTGACTAGGGTCAAGGTCACTGTTACTTTAAATAGAAAAATGGTTTCGCTCAAAAACTCAAGTTAGGCGTGACCAATTACAATGAAAATTGGTTTGTAGGTAGCTTGCGTGGCGACAAAGCTTGGGATTGCATTTGGAATCACTACGAACAAGGTCACCGTTACTTAAAATAGAAAAATGGTTTTCGCTCGATAACTCGAGTTAGGAGTGACTAATTGTAATGAAACTCGGTATCTAGGTAGTTTGTGTAGAGAGAAAGCTTGGGTCAAAGCTTTACGGTCACTATGGTTAAGGTCAAGGGTTCTGTTACTAAAAATAGAAAATTGTTTTCCGCTAAATAACTTGAATTAGGAGTGAGCAATTGTAATGAAACTTGGTGTGTATGTAGCTTGCGTTGAGAGGTCACTAGGGTCAAGGTCACTAGGGTCAAGGTCACTGTAACTTAAATAGATTTTTTTTTTGTCTTAAATTGTTTCAAGCAAACAATATGTTTTAGGGGTCAAGGTCAGTGTTTCTAAAAATAGATTTTTTAAAGTTTTTTAATTGTAGCAAAAATTAATTTTTGGGGTCAAGGTCACTAGGGTCAAGGTCGAGGTCACTTTTACTAAAAGTAAATTTAAGAAACAAAAAATTCTTCAATTTTGAAATTGTTAAAGTAAAGAAAAAAAATCTTTGCAGAGTGGCCCGAGTCAAGGTGACTGTTTTTTTAATTCTACAATTTCTACAGGCGCCGTTTAAATAGCTTTGGCGGCATTGTCGCATCTTCTTGTTTTTTACGTAAAAATACAGAAAACAAGCATCTAAGCATGATCGCTTTAACTAAGAACAATGATTGTTTATGAAACCGACGACCAAGAGAGTCGGTACGTAGTTCAACGCTTCTGTCATCTTGTCAAAGCACTAATCATATACTCACAGGCCAGATTAGTGTCTGCATAGGAAAAAAATAATCAAATAGAATGTGTCATGATCGACGAAACTTCCAAATAAATTGAATTATATCAGGCTATGTGCATCAGGGTTCATTTCTTTGTCTGAAATATCAAAAGAACAAAATGACTAAGTAGTTGCAGAAAACGTAAGAAATGTATGACGTACAGCAAAAGTGGGTTTCAAGGGTGTTTTGAAATGTACAAAATAGGTCTGCTATTAATTTGATTTATATCTGGTCATTCTTGATAAACTTCCATATCTGCAACTTTTCTATACTTTGTTCATGATTAAAGAAATGTATTGGCTAAAATAAAATAGTTGACTTTAACGGAGGAAGTGTTTCCTAATTGTTAAATTTGACTTAATAAACTCTAACTAATTAAGTGTTTAACCTCATTTCAAGTTTTGCATAGCCAGCCACATGTATTGTGGGCGGAGCTAAGGTGCTTTCTATTGATAGCGAACTCTTAATAATAAAGTGATTTCAGTAGTTAGTTTTAATAACAAGAGGGCCATGATGGCCATATATCGCTCACCTGACTACCATTGATTATAATAAAAGGGGTCATGATTCTAACATAATTTGTAGAGGTCAACTACACAGTGCTAAGTAACATTTCAAATATCTATTATCTGCCTGTCGGCCTTGTGTTTTTCTTAAAGTTTTCCCTATATATATAAGCCTATGTGAAATCAAGTGACTTCCCCTCCTCCCTCCCCCGGGAAGGGGTTATTTTGACCAGGGGGTCATGATTTGAACAATCTTGGTAGAGGTCCACTAGACAATGCCACATGCTAAATATCTAAGCTTTAGACTTTGTGGTTTCAGAGAAGAAGATTTTTAAACATTTTCCTATATAAGCCAATGTAAAACCCAGTGAATCCCCAAGGCAGGAACAATTTTGACCCGGGGCTCATAATTTGAACAATCTCGGTAGAGGTCCATTAGACAATGCCACATGTTAAATATCTTAGCTCTAGGCCTTGTGGTTTCAGAGAAGATTTTTTAAGTTTTTCCTATATAAGCCTAATATGTGAAACCAAGTGACCCCCGGGCAGGGTCAATTTTGACCCCGGGGCTCAAACTTTGAACAATCTTGGTAGAGGGCCACTAGACCATGCCACATTCTAATTATTTAAGCTCTAGGCCTTGTGGTTTCAGAGAAGAAGATTTTTAAAGTTTTTCCTATTTGTTGCTATGGCAACCAGAGTTCTGCATTGAATGGAATTCTTTGAACAACTTTGATAGAGCTTCATGCAAGGAACATCCCGGCAAAGTTTCATCAACATTGGCCTAGTGGTTTCAGAGGAGATGTCGATTGAAGGAAAGGGTGGCCGGACGGACGACGGACCCGGGACGGAGAGTGATCCTAATAGCTCACTCTGGGACTTTGTGCCAGGTGAGCTAAAAAAAGAAAGACGTTTATTTGAAGATATTAGCGATTCGATTGGTGGGCAAAAAGGGTAAACACTAAATATCTGTAATGTTAAACTTTTGCGCCAAAACTGTTGATGCTTTTACGCTTATGAGGAACCCGCTTTCATCAGCGTGGGTCTGTAATCAAAGACTGATAATCCGCTACTTCCAGTTTCAAATAACGCTCTAGCCCTTCATACCAACCTGTAAATAGAATATGTTCAATAAAAAACTGCATTTTGCAACTGATAAAACGTCAAACATGTTTAATGAGGAGTTATGATAATTTTCTGCTATTTACCATTGACCATCTCCATACAGACCAATGCCCTTTGATGACCCAGAGCTGCTGGTGTCCATTCTGTAGACTCAGGGTTTCCCCTGACAAATGCCGCCATGTACCGCCCTCGACCAGGTTAATTGTCTGTAAACGGAGTTGTTCGTCCATCAACGTCTAGAATTCCTTTAACATCGAACAACAGTTCCTTGCGTGAACGTGGATACCCTGTATATATAAGACTTACATACGTCGGGGATGCTGAAAGAATGTTATTTTTGGTTGTTAAATAATGTTATTTCTTATAATACCAAATACATGGAATTTCACCTCATTGGCGGGTGTAAATTGATATTTCTTCGCGATTTCTATTAGAAGAAATATGACAGTGACTAGGTAAGTTTCGTATGCGCTAAATAAATGGGATTGATTTGATTTCTTACAGTTGTATAAATATGAAGCATGCCTACCGATTTCAGCCGTAAGTTTTGTGTAACGAACCATCGTCTGCTTCTCAGCGTCGGTGAGTATTGGTGTTGGACCTGGTCGGGTGGCCTCCTCGGGTACACGGACACTTAACTTATATTGTAGTGTATAACGAGGTACACAGAACAGCTTTGCTGCCCTTGTCTTCGGCATTCCAGTCCTGACGATACGTCAGGGGGCCGTTTTATCAACGTTCTACGACATGTCGCAGAGGCGTTTTTGTCTTAGAAGTGTCGCAGACGACTTAGTACCGTTTTATGAAAGTTTGTCGTAGCTTACGACGTCGTAGAAATTGTCGCAGACCTACGACAAGGATAACGCTGTCTTAAACGTCTTAATGACGTCATGATCCAATATGGCGTTGCTCTATTTACATAGACACGTTGAACGAGAAAAAAGACTTTTTAAAAACAGGGTGATTCTCGACCATCTCCGAGAGTGCGAAATAATGTCGAGATACCGATTAGATAGGGGGTCCATCGAGGAGTTAACAGTTTTACTTGATGATGCACTGGACAAACAAACAAGGAGGTCCTGTTCAATTGGTGTAGAAACACAGGTGCAGTTTTCCCGCATAGTCGCCTCCGTTACCACTACAGTACATACATGAGTGACGGCAGTAGTGTGTACACCACAGACAGTTCTGAATGGCCTAAATGATTAATGTTAAATGAAAAGCTACATTTGGTATCAAAATGATGAGAACTTACAGATTGGGGGAAATGCACAGTTTCCTTGCATTCAAAATATGACAAGTTTAGTGCAAGTACTATCACACAGCTAGAAGAAAAGAAATGTGCAAATAAATTACCTTCTCTTCAATTGATGTAATTTGCGGTAAATTTACACTTCCTCCACCAGTTTTGTTTTGTTTCTTGCCGTCTCTTTACCTCTTTGGCCTTTGTTTGGCTCTAGTTATAATATTATAAATAAATATACATTGATAGTTAAATTTGAATTGCATACAATGAGCATTTGAAAACAATGTTAGCATGTCAGAGTAGAAGCATACTTTCACATTAAATGTATCTTTTGTTAGTTAACAATTGTAATCAAAGCGCTGTGAGCGCTGAAGGTCTGGGGGCTATAGATTAACTCCTCTAAAACAATTTTTGACCTTCGTGATTTACGCTGAACGTAAAGCGCGGGTCGAAATGTGCATAGGGCGAAATTTATTATATGACACAGAATGAATGATTCACAAATATATGGGTGGCAGGGAAGTTTGTTTTATTATAAAACGTACGTTAAATGAAAAATAATCACATGGTCAACAATATCAATTGTTTGAGAGAACAATAAAAATAATTCAATCTGTGCTTTGTTCAACTTCAAGCGATACCTGATGATGTGGATCGAAAATTATTGTGTACCAAGGACAAGACCTTGAAACAGAAAAAAACAAAGCAATACCAACAATGAAATATAAATACAGTACTGTACAATGTGTATAACAGGGAAAACCAAAAATGAGTCTTCGTTACCTTGTAGTTGTAAACGGTGAAACCGTTCACTGGGCCTTGACATGCAGCGTCCTCGATAAATGGCGGCTGATTTTGATCACGTGAGTTCCTTCTCGGGACTGTACGTAAATTGTATCTTTTTTTTAAAGAAATTTATTTTAGGTAAATATATATGTAATCGTTTGTAAATAAGAAAGTTGTCAATGAAATAACATCAGAAATTTGAAAATCAAACTACAAACTCTTATAATTCCGTACATTTCCGTATATTTCCGTAAATATCCGTACTTTTCTGTGATATGCATATGATTATCTTCCGTAATCAGATAACAGCGCAGTAATTTCTAAAACAGAAACAAATGTGTAATGCAGCCCGTAAGATGTATAGACCTTTCTGCAATCGTTTAAAGATGTATGTACTGTTTTTATTTGTAATATGTTCTTATCGTATGCGACATTCAAACAAAAGATTGATCTGGTCTGTCTTGCACTACTTTCCCAAAGCGCATGTTTACAGTTGTTATTCGCACATAGCACAGTTAAATTGTCAGCAGTGTTTGAAATGTGGTATGCTAACTTAGGCCTAGGGGACTTTCAGTCCCCAGGCCAAAACACTAATTTCACACTGTATACAACACTTTCAAAATTTCGAAATGAACATGAAATAATCTATATTTATATATATTAATTACTTCATTTCGACATCATTTTCAACATACTTCCAACAATTGCTACTACAGTATACACATGTTTTAGAACATATTCTTAATTAATTTTAAATACAAGAAATCCTTAAATTTGTAGTCAAACCTGTTTTGAAGATGCTATGACAGTCTTTGTTAACAGGTGGTCTTTGTTTACAAGTATTCCCTGACTACCTGCTAATATTTATTCACAGGGTGGTCTTCATTCGGAGGTAGACTTTAATACACATTTTATAATACACAGTTGACTGTACTGAAACACATAATGCACAATTTGCTTTGTAACTCACTTTCAAATCCCTCCATTTTTTTTTCAACTTGTAGCGTTGATCTCCCCTGTCCTCCAATTGCATTGATTCTGAAACAAAAATGTAACGAAAAATTCCCAAATAACATTAATTTCACTTATTCTTGCAACAAGTAGGCATGTGACATCACAGACAGTTCTGAACTGTGACATTACCAAACATTTAGCCAGGAAAAACCATTTCTGCCATACCGAACAACAGGAATCACTGATTACCTCTATCAATATACAGTAAAATCGGAATATAAAAACTCCGGATACAGCAAAAATCTGGATATAAGAAACAAATTTTCTCTGCGAATTTTTCTTCATTTATTCTATATTCATAAACGTGCCATATGGACACAACAAACTCAAGATATATAAGGAACACATTTAAATGGTGCGAAGGAGTTCGTTATGATATATAGGGCTTAAATACGGTGTTCCGTTTGGACCATCGCGCTTTTTATTTTTCTCCCTATACCACGATGCTCGAAACCACGATGATGAAAGTCGAAACCACGATGATGAAAACACGAAACCACGATGGTGAAAGTCGAAACTACGATGGTGAAAGTCGAAATCACGATGGTGAAAATACGAAACTACGATGATGAAAACACGAAATTACGAAACTACGATGGTGAAAACGCGATATAATTTCGCGTTTTCACCATCGTGGTTTCGACTTTCACCATCGTGGCTTCGACTTTCGTGTTTTCATCATCGTAGTTTCGACTTTCATCATCGTAGTTTCGACTTTCATCATCGTGGTTTCGACTTTCACCATCGTAGTTTCGACTTTCACCATCGTGGTTTCGACTTTCACCATCGTGATTTCGACTTTCACCATCGTGGTTTCGACTTTCACCATCGTGGTTTCGACTTTCACCATCGTATTTTCGACTTTCATCATCGTGGTTTCGACTTTCACCATCTTGGTTTCGACTTTCATCATCGTGGTTTCGACTTTCATCATCGTAGTTTCGACTTTCATCATCGTAGTTTCGACTTTCACCATCGTAGTTTCGACTTTCACCATCGTGGTTTCGACTCGTAGTTTCGACTTTCATCATCGTAGTTTCGACTTCCTGTTGCGCATGGTCAATGCTATCTCGGCAAATAATACAATGGATGACTGCGGTCTTGATCACTGTATCGCAAGATATTTTGAAAGAGGGTACACGTACAAAGAAATTACGGTGATGGTAAAGAAATTAGTCAGAAATCAAGGTGGATCTTGAAGATACATGTAACTGACTGACATGAAAATGCCAATGTTTGTTCATTATTGCGTACTAAACATACAGCCGGGTCCGGCTACCTAGCCACTTCCATTTAATATACGGACCCTGATAACGTTTCAACTTTCAATGATTGCACACCTGTGCTTTATTGTCACAAGGGTAATTAAGTGGGCAGATTACCAGATAGTATACAATATAAATTATTTGCCAACCGGTTTCACTATATCATCAGGGCAAATATAGTATACAATATAAATTACTTTAATTTATATTGTATACTATATTTGCCCTGATGATATAGTGAAACCGGTTGGCAAATACAATTAGAAAACTCATATAGTGTCATTATTTTCATTTTTTTTATAATTTACTTATTCCGGCATATCGTTTAACATTTTTCATACGATGGTGAAAGTCGAAACCACGATGATGAAAGTCGAAACTACGATGGTGAAAGTCGAAACCACGATGGTGAAAGTCGAAACCACGATGGTGAAAGTCGAAACTACGATGATGAAAGTCGAAGCCACGATGGTGAAAGTCGAAACCACGATGATGAAAGTCGAAACTACGATGATGAAAGTTGAAACCACGATGGTGAAAGTCGAAAGTCGAAACCACGATGGTGAAAGTCGAAACCACGATGGTGAAAACGTGAAATTATGTCGCGTTTTCACCATCGTGGTTTCGTGATTTCGTGTTTTCATCATCGTAGTTTCGTATTTTCACCATCGTGATTTCGACTTTCACCATAGTAATTTCGACTTTCACCATCGTGGTTTCGTGTTTTCATCATCGTGGTTTCGACTTTCATCATCGTAGTTTCGAGCATCGTGGTATAGGGAGAAAAATAAAAAGCGCGATGGTCCAAACGGAACACCGTACTTAAAACTGTTTTGTAATTATGATATTTGTGACTGTATATACGGTTATTAATGGTCGCATATAATTTTAAACATGACGATTGGTCACGTTAATGACAATGTATCGGTTTACAATATCTATGGTACAATGTAGGGATACTTGACAGACCAGAACAGTTGGGTCAACGAGATTTGACTTATAGATGGTTATTACTGTTTATGTTGTTTTAGGAGTCAATCTGAAAGACAAGAAGTTAATCTAAAAATCTTTCCAAGGAAGAATCAGAGGCAGACTCCTATCTTCCGTAGGAACTCCCAGCTTTTCACATTTATATTCGAAAAATGAAGACGACTGTCAACATGAGTTTAATTAAGCTTGCTTTTAGCACTTTATACACAGATGTCTTCAGTACTTGGAGTATTTAACAGGGCACCTTTATCAAACATTTAGAATCATGGTAATTGGTTTGACACGACATATACAAGTTTATATGATACTGTCGTACACAAAGTTTGTGACAAATACTCACTTTTCCGTGAGTTCTTTCCAGAAAGATTTCCGGCCCGTGTTTGTTATTTCTGAACTGAACTTCATCAGCAATTTTTCATTCGAGGCTACAGATTCCACCAATAAATTCACCTTTGATAAGCTCCAGAAGTACACTTACCGTCGATGTCGTAGTAAAAGTTGTTGAAATAAAACCACCGCAATAGCGAAAATTGCGCCTCTTAGAAATGTTCTCAGAAAATGTGACGTACCTCACAATGATAAAATGTTCAGTTACCCGAAAATATAATTCTTAAAACCTTTAATTAAGAACCACGAATTCAACCGAGAACTTGTGGCAAAAAGTGTAGATTAGAGTTTGAAACATGACACTATCTTCTCCAATAGTTCCTTTTAACTTTCAGATAAGAGATATCCTTATAACCCATACTACATCTATTTTTTCAAACAGATACCACCCCTTCCACGAATTTATAATGTCCTTTGATAATTGTTTGATAATCATTTTGCAATAAATCTGCGGGAAAAGAAATTTCATTATTATGACTATAAAAGAGGAACTCCCTACATCTAGAAGATTACATGTATATTCTCGAAACAAAGATGATGTGTTCAATATACGTAACATGATAACTAAATA
Organism: Saxidomus purpurata; assembly: GCA_022818135.1. Taxonomy (NCBI): domain Eukaryota; kingdom Metazoa; phylum Mollusca; class Bivalvia; order Venerida; family Veneridae; genus Saxidomus; species Saxidomus purpurata. The sequence continues at coordinate 36,020,503 of JAFMSR010000015.1, forward strand.
CAATTTCAAATGAACCTGTGGCGAAAAACGCCTCATTTTACCACAAGTTATCAATATAGAGGCTTTCTGTAATAAATCGCATACAACCAGTAACTCTACATAGATTATTGAATGGTTTACGGTACTGCAGAATATTTTAAACCGCTGATTTAATCGATACTGACTAAGAATGCATAGCTGAAACTTTTTTCTATTATTGATGTTTTTGAGGACACACCGCACAGTTTTATTATCAGGTTATGCACTCTTGGCTCCTTAAGGTTGACCTATTAATAAAAACAATGAACATATGACACTGTATCCATTACGCCAATTTACAGACTGAAGTACTAGTGACCATGTTTGTTTCGAAGTTGTACTCCTTTATGTACCATTGTTACTAATACGTTTTTTCCATACAGTTTGAAGAACTTTATTTTTTTTTACCAAAATCTGAGAGCGAGCAGCTTTAAGTACCTATTTACTCGGAAAACTAGATCTCTAGGTTGTTACCTTTGTGGAATATACGTGGCATGCTTTCCCATTTTTGCCAAAAAAAGAAGTAACATTTTTCCAAGCAGTCGTATTGAGCTAGCTTTTGACTGGTAACCTTATAACAGCCAATGCAATGGCAAGAATAATTTTGCTCTGTAAAGCACATTTTAATTGTATAATACCGCATGAAAAAAGCTGATAAGATATTCTTGCGTTTTCAGTCTTCATGAAGGGTTTTTAATATTTTTTTAGTACGTAAATGGTATATATCTTTCAACATTATATGTTTTTTCTTCAAAACTAATTATAATTAATTTTACTTTTCTCAGCCAGTGAATAACGGTCAATAATTCGTAAGAAAAACAAGGATGAAGTTTGTGTTCCTGATGCACATGTCATGATACGGAATTAATCACAGTCGGGGAGATAATCAGTAATCGTCCGGCTAGCTTAGTCGGGAGAGCATTCTCCCTGTAAGCGGTGTAAGCGAAGTGTCCTGGGTTCGCATCCCGGTCAGGTTGCACTTTTTTCTACCCTGTGAAATTGTACGCCCTGTTTTTACTGCATAAAGATAAAACATGACAGGAATGTTTACTATGAAATCTATATCCCCATCTCTATCGTAAACTCAATATCGCGCCGACCATCCTTTTTAAAGACAGTTCCTGTTGTAAGACTATAAATAGTGCAGCTAATACGATACCAAGATGGTAAGATTTACATAATTATACTGATTCAAAGTTTCACCTGTGACATAAAACACAACGAATGAGAGAAGAAAAGAGATTGATGAATGAATGTAGTGAAAGATGGTGGATGGTTCTTTTGGAATATAATCATATTACATAGAGTACAGTATTATAATATTATATTGTAGATCATGATACGAAACAAAATATATATACTTGTATATATTAAACACAATACAAAAAATGTGAAAATCTAATGTGAGAAGGAAATGCAAGTGAATAAGATGTATCTTTCTTAGAATAGATATATGAGGAAAAAACATACATGTGTACAACATAAGAGCACATGAAAGAAACTGAACGAACAGAGGTATTGTAAGAGATTTAGAAAAACAGAATCATGAAATGCGAATGATAGGGTATGGAGTTGGAACAGTGAATATGGCCCGACAGACACGAAGTTTAGAAATCAGTTTAGAAACCAAATTAATTATACTACAAAATTGCAACGGCAGCTTGATCGGAATCTTCGAATGTATCTCAAAAACATTAAACAATACGAATATTATTGTATTTTTTCTTGGAAGTTTACTTCATGAAGTACTGTAGATCCCAAGACCGCCTCAAAACTAATAGTCGCAAAAATAACTACATTTAATTGATATAAGGCGCGTGGAAGAGAAATTTACGATTGAACATAATGAAGTCCTTTCACAATTGGCGAATAATTATTTTGCCATAAATTTGCAGACAAAAAAATACATTCTGAAATTAACAATTAGGGTTGACATATGCCCTCGATATTGTTGTTTAAGCTGTTTCTAATGAGATTTAGGATCCCGTCTTTGCAGTTAAGATGAACAGAAGTGACAATTTGGATATGGCATTTTAGCCACATGACGTTCAACAAGTACTAGAAACAAAAGACTGAAAGTACTGGAGGATCGATTGTCTCTGAACAACACACACATACATGTGTAAATATCAGTACAACCCGTACACGAGTAGTTATAAACAAACTGGAGACACAACTGTCCACAAAGTTTGACCATTAACCATATGTGTAAACTTTCGACTTTTGAGATAGGAACCCATGTGCTTACCTTTTGCATTCAGTGACTACATGTATGTTCAACTACCCTATAAAGTATCATAGCTGTGAATGGTAACTGAGAAATGGTATTTTACAAGACTGAACTGAAAATTCAAAGCTTCCCTCATGAAAAAGTATGGTCTGAATTTGATCTGAATGAAGCTGAATTTTTGCTGAAAATTTGTCTGAATACTGTCTGAAATGTTGCTGAATGTGTGCTGATATCCTGAAACTGCTAATAGCTGAATTATGTCTGTTACACTAATTCAGATAAAAATCAGCCTTTTATGTATTTCTGAATCATGACTGACCTCAGTGTTCAGTTAAATATCAGACTTTTTATTCAGACATTTACTTCTGAATAATGGCTGAGATGCTGAAAACTGCCTGAAAATGGAACAATCCAGACATAATTCAGACAGCTCAGACAATATTCATAAGATTGTTCAGACAAGTTCCTCAGACAGTATTCAGACAAAATACTAGGACTATATATACAGAGAAATATTCAGATATTCTTCAGACAAGTTACTTATAAATATATAATTGACCATTTCACATAGAAATGACTGACAATATTCAGTTGCATTTCAGATTTTTTATGAGACAATCATTCCCGAGTCTGAATTTTTCATTCATAGCCTGTCTGTATATTAGTTTGACCTTAACTTGACCTTTATAAAACCACAAAAGCAGTTTTATCATATTATATGGTCTGGTTTGATCATAATATGTGAATAAAACTACAACATAGGCAAATGACTGCCTTTGTGCTGGAATGGAAAACTATCTTCTATAACCTCTCACTGGCCAAGACTCAGTGGTTCTGACCATGCTACCGACAAGTTTTAACATTTTTCTTATTGAGTGGATCTATACAGAATTAGTTAGTACTGATCTTCATTAGCAAGATGGTTAGTCAAACTACCAGTATATATAGAACTGCAATACTGTTGATTTGTTTAAATGATAACTGTGACAATTTTTATTTCAGACGTTTATTTCTGTACAGAACAGTTCATTTCGATTTTGCTCGATTTTAGCTTCCTCTTCCTCTTCCTTTTCATGGCTTTCTTGTCCCTGTCAGAAAAACAATGCTTTTTTTGAAAAAAACAAACAAACAAACAAACAAGAGAGCCTAAATGGCCTAAAATCGCTCACCTGACTACCAGTGCATTACCTAAAGGAAGTCAATTGTTGCTTAAGGGAGTCAGTAGTCTAAGGAAGTAACTGGTCACTAAATGTCACTACCTACCAGGAGCAGTCAGTGGTTACTAAGGGAATGACTGGGCATTTTAGGAAGTCAGTGATAGCCGAAGACAACTGTTGCTAGTTGCTAAGATGTCAATTGCTGGTATTGAAGTAACCGGTGCCAAAATATTGCTAAAGGTCGCGAAGGTATTGAGTGGTTGCTAAATGAACTCACTACAAACACGCTATTTTTTTTTTGGAGAAAAATCTTGTAATTAAGAAAAATAGACGAAACCCGTGGTTAAAGTTGTTGTTTTGCAGTTTTATGCACCTTATCTTTGGAACAATGTTTAAACAAAGTGAAAGCAGACCTTACATAACTTCCTTTTAAGTAAGATTCAATAGTTGTTGTATGGTGATTGTATTAAGTCAGTATTCATTGACTGCAGGTATGGAAGAGGTGTGCTCTATATTATTGTTATGCTGCAGCTTGCAACACAAGTGTAAAATGTCTTGTTTTAGTAAACAAGAGCTGCGAATGTCTTCACATTGTCTACCCGTTTAACATGTCAAACAGCTGAACAT
>JAFMSR010000015.1:36025034-36114009 GCA_022818135.1 Saxidomus purpurata
TATCGTTCATGAACATTGGATTGAATTTTCTAGAAATAAAAAAAAATACTCTTGACTCTTACATTCCAATCTCTAAAAAACGTGACAAACAGGCAACAGCAGGAACGAAATGCTTGCTTCGATGCCCCAAACTACAAAGAAATGAATATAGATGAGTCATTAGATGCATTGAAAAAAAAAGCGTTCAGACAATGTACTCATATTATTTTGTTCAGACAATGTACTCGTTATGAAAAAAATCCATAACTTTTTTTCAAACACCGAAAAAAAACACTGGAAACTTGTCACGCAGGATACATTCACAGATAAAATCATTATTTTATAGAAGATCGTGCATTATATATGCTTTTAGCGCTGAAATACGCAAATTAAATGTTTGTTCAGACAATGTACTTAAAAAAATATTATCTGTATAGAGTTTCAGGCCTAAACCAAGAAAACTTCGGAAAAACGAAGAGGTTGTAAGTAATTATTTTTATTATGCGGGTACTTTGCGCCTATTCTGCATATCCTAAAATATCAATAACAATGAGCTTACCCCTTATTTCTTGGTCGAAGTGGCGATTTCTGCAGCCATTTTGTGCGGACAGTGTACTATTGATATCACGTGATACTCCCCGGTGTCAAATATTCGCACATTTCAAGCACTGAAATGTCATAATCATCAAAACAAATATACTGAAACTTTTTTGTTCACAGTAAATTATAATTTTAACTACAGGTATGGTTAAATGTATGTTACCGTGTTAACAAACTGTCATTATATGAGTACATTTTGGTTATGCGAACGTTATTGCCGTGATCTTATATATCAAGTCATACAACTGTATATCAGATTAGTCGTAAAAAATACATCTCTTGGAATTTACTGCTTATAGATATATGTCAGATAATATTGCTGGCAGGAAAGCTTTAGGGGTTAAGTAATTCATCTATTCGTCATTAGTGAGGTATACTGTAACTAATCTCCAGGCAAGTTAATGTGTTGTTAAGGTGGGGGCATGATTAAGCTGTACACTGTATTTTGCCAGTTGTATAAGCCTATTAATCGCTTGACCTACATCAAACTGAGAAATTCTGCAGCGTTTTGGTCTAATTAACCATAAAACATCAAATAAAGTCAGCGGCCAAAATCTTAAGAAACTTACCAAAGGCATTGGCACCAAGTGTCCCAAATTAGTTCCTCCTGAAAAGAGATCTCCGGAATTCTTTAAAAATTATGTGAATATTTTCTGTTTTTTTTTTTTGTAATGTATATATTGTTTTGAGAATGTATGTTTGCTATAATCTTTTGTAATTTTGTATGCTTGCAATTGTATGCAAATCTTCGTACCTACGGAGGCAATAAAGATGTATATATTTGTCTGACTTTATCTTCTATCAAAATAAACTTTTGAATCAATAAATAATTATAACAATACTATGAGGTATTATATTGCCGACAACAATACCAAATTCTATTGGACGAGTATTAGACTGCCCAAAATAGGCTTTACAACTGTAAACAAATCTAATAACATGTATTGTTCTAAACAATGTGTTGCAACTGCCATTATATCTAATAGCGAGAGAAACCCCAGTGGGAACGGAATACGAATTTTTTAATGGTAGGATGGGTGACAAAAAATGAAAATCAACCTTTTCACAAAATTTGCTTCAAAACTAAATTTAGATGGATAGAAGCTGGTCTACCTAATAAATGAATACCCATAACGATTTGTTTATTTTAAGATTAAATATTATACAGTGATCCATATGTTTTTGTCTGTTTCGGATGACTGGTCATTCATTTATAACACGTTCTGATGAGAATAGTCACCTTTCTGATTGTGCCTTAACTATGCCATTTTCAACATTTGTTTTCAAATATCAATATCCATGTATAATTTCGTTAGAATTAACGGTTTTTCCTATATGAACACTCATGTTTGTGTTATATAGAACAAAAACGTGTTATTGATACTAAATATTTTATTTCTTTTCACATTAAGTACATACATGATAATGATATTACAAACGTACTTGCTTATACAAAATATCAGTTAAACAACTTAGTGCACAAAAACAATTGACTGAATTCAGTCACTAACTGACCATACATTCATAGCATATATGAATTTGTACTCCAAGATGATTCGAATATGATTGAAATTGCATCTGACTGAATTTCAGTCATTCCTGATTTCACTATCTGCAACTGGAGAAGCAATGAAAGTTTTTCGGTAAACAAAGTAAGAAGCTAGGCCGACAGTGACTGAATTCAGTCACGAAATAGCATTCATTTAGGCTATAATTGTATCTGATAGAATTCAGTTATTTCTGTTTTCACTTTCCTAAAATTTTGAAAACAATTAAAATACTGAAACCAATGATTGTTTTTCCGTGAACAAAGATGGAAGCTAGCCGAATTTGGCTAAATAGCATGATTTATAACACATGGAAATTCACCGATACAGGCTGCAAAATAAATGTATTCACTCAAAATTATTATTAATATCCTTGTTTATAACAACAGTATGATAAATAAACAGGTGTGTATATCGATCTGGTAAATAAACATGCATGCAAACAAAAATAGTAAAGTACAATTCCGTTAAAAATAAATATATGATAAAGATATACTTTTTCGAGGTAATCGTTCATAGGCCAAGAAAATAACTATCAGTTTCTTTGCTACGTCTTCATGTTCTGACATTCACTAGCGACATTTAACAATTGTACATATTGCGTATATAATTTTACATATCTATATATTAAAATTTAGAAATAAAATATGATTATTTTGTTTTCATGTTATGTCACCAGATACAATAATAACAGCAACAACAACAACACACTTGATGAAAAAAATGAATAACAGTGCAGAAAATGAGCGCACTTCGTTCAAACAAAACATCAATAAAAGAATTGGATATAAACTGAACAGAGCAATGAAATGGTCACACTTTGATTCAAGTTATTGCGAGTATTACAACAATACTTATCTGCAAACTGGGAGGGTAAATCTCAAATCTAGTCGGATTATACCAGTTTGGGGCTAATAAATACGATTAAAACTACGCTTATAAGCTAACCTGTAACCTTTGTTTACAAGAGTATACAATTGGACATTATTTTCCACCTACATGGAGTCGTAGAAATATGGTTGAACCTGTCTTACTGGCAGTCATCTGCCTTAATATGCCAATTCATATGTTTCCTAATGTTCCATTTTAATTTGAATATAAGCATAAAACAAAATTATTTAAAAGAAATGTATACATTTACAGCAAAACAGTCAGTCTAATCATCAAAACTATAATGTGAGATATCAACATGTATGCATTATAAAACATACGCCGTCTAGCATCCAGCCCCGCTAAAACTTAAATACAAAGGTAAATACTTTCTGTGATAAAATCATTTTTATTGATGGTTAATAAACTAATTTCTTAAGACAAAAAATATGGTGTAAGAAACCACCTGAAAAATAATCAGGTAAATACTTTTCGTGATAAAAAGCAATTTCATTGTTTATAAACTAAGGTCTTAAGATTAGAATTATGACTGAATGCGCCGCCGTTCTGTTTAAAATTCTACGTTTAAAACGAAACACGACCATAATTATCACAAGCACTGTAACGTTCAGCAAAGGGTCGTACAGAGCCTTTAGATATGGATGTATCAATGGACATGTATCTTCAGACTTCCAAAGACAGTCGAGTTTTGAGCATTTTTGATGTAAAAGTGTAAATAAGTATTGCTATTTTGTCCGATATTGATCATCTCCCCTTTTTAGGCTTCATAACCCCATCCCCTGTCCGTTTATCAGCATCCGTAGTATACAACAAGTCATCTGAGTCACTGTTAAGACTTGCCCAATCGACTTTTGATTATCCTCTTGGGATGATTTAAGGCATATGCAATTTTCCTTTGTAACTGTCTCCCGATACTCTCCAAAAGGTAGCCTGAAAAGGAAAGATATATTACCTCATGCACTTCTAAAAAGAAACAATATCTATCTAGCTGTTCTAAATAAACGCCTCAAAGAACTATTTCCCATAATGTAAAACATGTATTAAGTGTCTGCTACAAAAGTGAGCAAGTCTGTTTCACTGAGGTCGGTAAAAGAGACTTTTCATCACATCTCAAAAGCTGAATTAGAATCCCATTTAACGATATTATATGTTACTCCCTGTCAATCCATGTTATCATAATTCAAAGCGGATCATTAACCTGCTGATAAGAATTTCTGTGGTACAGTTAATGGTTTTCTTTGATGACATCGAAAGTTAATATCTATTACACATTAATACGTTTTGAAGAAACACTTATATATAATGTAGAAGCAACTTGACATGATATTTGGTACGAAACAGTAGTTTGGTATATTTAAAAGTGCTTCCTGTGTGTCATAATACTGTCAGATATTCAGTTGATTATCACAAATAAATATATACAATCAATTGATTATTTCAAAACGAATGTTAAATCCCCCCAAAAACAAAGACTAGTAACTACACCTCTTTGACTTATGTAATAGAGTTTATCCATAAGGGCTAACTTGTTTTAAACATTTGCTGTCCGTGAACAGTTTTGTTCTGAACGTTTTGTGTCTTAAAAATGTTGAATTAGTTTTCTCTGCCCTTAATCTGAACATGTATCTCAAATATAAATCAAACTCATAAAATGTACTTACTGTTTTGGTACCTATAACTTGTGTTCCCATGTCGTCATGTACATATTCCGGTTCCGGTACGTTGAGAAGTTTCTGTTCTGTAGAACGTTCTTATGAAATTAACGTTTTCATTATGGCTGTCGTTATTTACGCTCAGCATGAGAGCTTCGTTCTGCTATAAATTCTAGTAAACGTGGTGAAAACAACCTGTATTGCCGAACGTCCTTTTGATGATATCAAGTTTATTGTTTCAATCAATAACAACACACTAACAACGCTATACTCCTTTCCCTCTGAACGAAAGCTCTCTCAAGTGCCAGCATAATCTTCGGTGCAGCATTAAATGGAACTGCAACATTTCCAAGCATTGCCTACACAGTCAACCATGTATCTTACTTTGTGAAGTTTTAACACTCTATCTAGTGAAAACAAATTTGGAATAATTATGTTATATGCTACAACACACTTATCTAATAAACATGTAGCTGAGTGTACTCCTACAAGGAGCATTCAACAGTCCTTTCTTGTATTTCACTTTCAGAATTTACAACCAAAGAGATGAATCTCAAGAAATACATTACAGGCGTGGGACACATTTATATTGGGCACTAATGATAATGTTCTACATTTATTGCTGGCAAATACCGCTAATGTTCATAATACCGTGCTGATAATTAGCTGACACTGACAGGTTTTAGATATTTTATATGGCCGGTCTGGTATCTCGGGTATTACGTTTTAAATGAAATGCAACAAAGAAATGAATTTGTGAGGAAATATGATCTAGATTCCTGATGCAGATTAATATTTCAAGTTAAATGCGATTTTTCACGTCACTCATTTGCCTAAATGAACCAGGCCTGATCTCAACGCGCATGTCCGTTAGAAACATCAGATATAAGTACAAATACTACTACTACTACTAAAAAAATAATAATTATTATTATAACAATAAAAATACTGATAATACATTCTTTATAGGCTGAGATTGATAGCCCTTGAGGACTTTTCTGTGTTTGATAACACTGTATCATAGAAAATTATTTGCTACCACAGCACTGACCCCATGCTTTTAACACATGACATTTTTGTTCTGAGAGAATTAATGGTTTTATTACTTCAAATGTGGAACTACTGGGATTTTTGTTGTGAATGTGAATTTCAGTGCACAGGGAATGATCAAATATTGGCAAGCTTTATATCAGTATATGCTCTTCTTTTTACATAGAAGAAGTAACACACAGTTTATTTCATAACTAACATAAAGTTATTTCCTATTTTATTGAAACATAAATATTTTTAGGTTATAGAGATACTTGATGTTTCTATCATACTGAAAGGTATCTTCTAAACAAAAGAGATATCTCTAAAATGTAAAGATATATCTCCTTCTCTGTGATATGTCGGTGATAGATATTTTTACAGTTATATGCACATAATTATATCAGTAAGATTTTTGTCTTCAAATACAAGTGGTATCTGAAAAATACAACCTTCCATGCAAACGAGATATCTCAAGAAACTGAGACTGACATATCTCTAAAGCACATTAGATATCCAAAGGGCATTTAAAATATTATATTTATTTATTTATTTATTTATATATATCATATTAGAGATATATTTCAGATTTGCAGGGGTGTCTTTGAAAAAAAAAAAGTTTCCCCCCACCCAAACGGAAATCTCCCCCTTTTTCCCCCGGGGGGAAAAACCCCCCCTCCCCCCCGCAGAGCCTCGGTACCGCCAAAACAGTTACCATCGAGCCAGATATTTCCATTTGCACGTGTAACCAGTGAAATATTCTTATTATCTTTCTAATAAAAAAGATACCTCTGTATGGTCATGATAAAGATACCTTTCTTCAAATCAGAGATATATGTCATGATTAAATAGAGCATATATCCATAACTTTTCGACATTGGTATTTGTATGTTTAACATATATGTGTGGGTTAAGTAGGAGAGATATCGAGATATCTAAGATAGACAAAAATATTTCTCAGTTACAATCAATGTGTAAATTCAGAAACTGTGTTTAGAGCTTACATGAAGAAAATTAACTATAACTGCATAAAAATTTATAGAATAATTATTTGACTGAGCTGTCATTAAACAAACAAAATTTATTTAGATTGTTATATAACGCTTAAATCTTCAATTCTGTGTGGTGAATGCTAGTCCCAGAGAGTAATGACCACAATAATTTATACAGGTGCTGCAGTTCAAATCCAAAATTATCGAATTACTGCAAGATGAGGGTTTTATGACCCATGCCTAATAACACTTAATGGTAGGTGCCAATCATAGAAAAGTTTCCCAGGGCTACCAATCTCGGTCTTTAAAGAAGGTAACATGTATGGAATGTGAAAGAATATTCATAACTCATTTCCATATTTAAAACATGGCCTTCTGAAAACAAAAAGAAGTGGCTGATCGCCGTGTTGTATAAGCAACGTTTACATAATTAAGGTAATTCAGACCGACAAACATATGGACACCGTCATGGAATAACCTGTCTTAATGACATCGATGACGTTATCGGGAAACCCGCTATGAAATGACGTCACGATTTTTGGAAAAACCAGGAAGCGGAAATTTACACGTGTTTACATTTTGCAGTGATAACGGTCATAATTTGAATGTTGTGTACATCAAACGATGGATTGGGAAGTAGAAGTAAGTGTTTAACTGTTTTTCTATTAAAAAATACTCTTGCCGTGAATACATCGTGTATAAAGTAGAGATCTATTTAAAATGAATCGGTGTGGTGTACTCGGGTCATGGATGTTTACGAGTTTTAACCTGTATGTCATTTCATCGCCACATCTCTCAAAAAGAGACGATTGCTAATTCACTTTTAGCTGATTCAAGAACATTAATGATATCATAACTAATTTACGCAAACTCTGCATTGAAAGTAAATAAGGCTAAATTTACCCCACCCGCCACTATATACAGCAGACAATGTCAATGTGGCATGACCTTCAATCGTCAAAAATCGAACAAGAAGTTCTGTAGTGTATGATTGTTTCTATTCACTTGGTAAACATTGAAACATTTTTTAACTTGTAAACAAATATAAAAATATGTTCGAATTGCGGGTTACCCTGTGACTGTTAATTTATGTCTCGTAGATAATTGGTAATTAATTGTACTGGTGGCTCGGCCTCCGTGGCACAATCAGCTACGATGTAGGCCGTAAACCTTTTCTTCAAGGGGGTTGTTGGTTCGAGACCTGGTAGGGTCGTTTGTATTCTTTTTTTGTGTTGCGCAAACTATTCCTTAAGTACAATGTAGTTAATAAAATTATATTGAATGTTGGCGCATAACATAGGCCTAAACTGGGTCCTAGGACAGAGACATAAATGAGAGGGTTTTCACTGAAATAATTCGCCGAATTCAATCAAATTTTGTTGGTAGATAAATCAAAAGTTCAAGTCAATAGATACAAAGTAACACAGGTTAACCAAATAACCATTTATTTCGGGCATGTAAGATTTTCATTTTCTCTGATATTTTCAGCTAATTTTTTTATAAAACAAATGTTCACGACATTGACTACAATGTGATAACTTCTTTCGAAAATTATACCTTAAAAACTCATAAAAATGATTTTGTTTGCTTTTAAGAAATTATCGTTTTGCATTCTATCTCCTTCATTTTGGGCCATTTTCTTAAAAAGTCGCTTGTGAAAACAGTAACAGATCGGATCACGCGCTTCCTTACCGAAATTTCATATATTTGGGTCGTGGGCGGACACGAGAATAGCCTAACTATGGGTTTTGAGCGGACGCGAGAATAGCCTATCTTTGGTAATGAGCGGATACGACAGCTGCCGAGAACTTGTGTTAAGTTGAATACTTTGACAAACTTTGGGTCATGAGTGGATACGACAGCTGCCCAGAATCGTTGTTCAGTTGAATACTTTCACAAACATTATGCGGGCACCTGTTGAACCAGAATAAGGCGATTGTTGATTACAGTTATGTCGAATGTATAAATGTACAGTCAATTTGCGGGCAATCGAAGTGCCAATTTAAGGGACTGTAATATAATTTCGACCGACCGCATCTTCGAGTAAACGCATCAGATATTATCTAGAATAGTTCACTGACACCGGACGTTGTCGTAATTAGAAGCAAATCGTTAAATAAAATGAATTAAAAAAAGTATTTTTTTATTTACGTTATTACGAAACAAGTACAATATAAACATAAATTAAATATGCACCATGAATAAGGAACCCACATTTTTCAGTCGACAATACAATTTTACAACATAATTTATACAAGGGTGATATATACAAGGCCCATCACTAGAATACTCGAATCTAATTCAAAATCTAATATAAACGATGCTGTTAACGTTTCAGATATCCTCCAAGATACATTTATGTGTTTTTATTCACCCTTAAATCTTTAAATACGGTTTACAGTCTATCTGTCATTTTCTGAAAATTGTTTGAGTCGTTACAGAAAGTTGTGAAAATAACATTTCATTTCATTATATTTAAGGGTCATTGAGGCTTATTGGAACTCTAACTTCTTATAAATTTATATAAATTTAAGATATGTAAATACTTCTAATTTTCTCTGTATCCGCTTATTATCTTCACCAAGTTACTCTGACTGTAAATAATTTAAATTATGTTTTACAATATATTTTTAAAACATGCAATACGAACATCATGATTTGCAGTATTTCAATGCTATCGCGTATCCTCTACCAAGCCGAATTGCGTGCGTAAAATGTATAAAGCATTGTATAAGTTTATAAACGCCTGTTTTGGTATCATCTATCATTCAGTTTGAAAAGATACATCCAACATCAGTTGTATCGTAAGTAGGGAATATAGAGGCTTATGTATTTTGATATTCTTGTTTCTGTCTCATGACACAGGAAAATGAACCTTTAAACTATCAACTGTAACAGATACATACAACAGCTTTGTCACGAAGCAGTCACGCAATAAGACTTTGTGCATCGTTACAGACAGAACGAGCATGCTCAAAATATTTATATTAATGTTTAAATTTGCATAGGTTTTAATACTGTCATGATAATTTTGCTTTGGGGGCAATTACTCAAACATTTTAATTCACCATGCAGTAATTTTTCTTCGTTATATGACACGGTGGGGAATCACGTGATCAAAATAATCTCTAAACAAAAGTAAATATGTGAAAATGTTAAGAAATAGTGAAAGTTGTTTAGCTTTAAATATAAAATGTAGCCTATCATATGGCAACATTAACGTATTCTAGAACTACATAGTTCTCGATCATAGTCTACTTCCGATTGTGATAAACACTTCAGAACACTGAACTAATTTATTTTTGAAGTGTTCGGCACAATCAGAAGGTTATTGCTATTGAGACCTCAGTTGTTCTAGAATACGTTAATGTTGTCATAAGATAGGCTACTTTTTATATTCACAGCTGAACAGCTTTCATTATTTTATAACATTTTTTATATATTTACTTTTGTTTAGAGATTATTTTGATCACGTGATTCCCCACCGTGATGACAATAGACCAAAATATTGATGTCGTAGTACATCTCAGGAAACCAGAAATGGGCGCTGGTAACATCTTTTGCGACAATGAACCAATTTTGGGATATTGGTGTACCTTAATAACAGAATCCAATATTGGGGGACTGTCGTATACGACGGTGAACCATTTCTGGCCTTCTAGTGTGTCTAAACTTGGGACATTGAACAGTAAATACTCAACAATAGACCAATTTATGGACGTCCTAGTGCATCTCAGGAAACAAGAAATGGGCGACTGTTGTGTACATATACAGAAATTTTGTGGGCGATTCTCGCGTCCGACCACGACCCAATTTCATTCCAAAATATAACTCGATATTTTCCGAAAATTGTTTTATGGAAAGCTTTTCCGGTCAAAATTTTGACGGCCGATTAGTGTGTTCCTTGACCGTTTGAGAGGTTTTCTGTCAATTCGGGATGAAAAATAGTGGCCGTTGGCCGGAGTTTGGAGGTGGCTGTTTTTGGGAGGTAAAACCTATAGAAAAACCAACGGGGGAATTCAAATTGACTGTTGTAAGGAAGTGGGTGGTGATGGGAGGTGACCGTTAGTGGAGGTTACACTGTATTTACAAGCTGATTTTCAATAAATAAAGCTATTTTGATTCATACGAAAAACCTTCATTATCCGAGATATTTATTTCAATGCATTAATTTTTTTCAGGACACGCTCTATGTTTGATTGATGCAAGATGTGGACTTTTAAAAAGGTTGTACCACAGATCCGACTGTGGGACCATTGAGTAGTTGGAAGTGTTGGTAAACTGCTCATCAACAACAAATAAAGGCAGTTGGATATCTTGCTTTCAGATATATACAAGTACAAAATGTATCTATGATTTCGCCCGACGAGATCTTGCCATTAGTTATGCTAACCCCGATAGTGTGGATCAGAATGAAACGAATTTGCTTCACTAAGGTATGTTCGGCTTTCAATTACATATATTGACTTTATAAATATATAAATTAATTGTACACACAAGAAACAAATCGATTTGTTTCGTAGCTCAGTTATAAGCGTACTTTTTAATGCAAATTTGATCATCTATACTTAGTGCTCCCGCACTACGAACGTAAGTAAGTGACTTGGTTTAGCTAAATGAAAATTTCAAACTTTGATAGGTAATGTAGACTTTTCTCAATATTTATTATTTATTTTTTTAATTAAAAACTTAAAGTACAATAGGCATATATCCGTCACGTTTACTCTACTAGAAAAGGAGTCCATATAATGTGCCAGTGTTATGTTGACTAGCTCGGCATGTAAGCATTATCAATATAATCTTTTTTATACTTCAAAGTCAAAATAATCGCTATAATCAATGTTCCTGGTGCGTTCAGGTACATTCTATATAAATATAATAATTGTATTCAAGTATAAAAAGTTGAATAAGAAAATGAATGTTCACATGACTTGAACCTACATTATGCAGAGCTGGAGATATGTACACTAAATACTTACATGCGACGAATATATGTTTATCATACTAGTAGTTTATTAACATACCATTTAGAAATGTTTTTGGGTGGGGTGAATGCAGATCTATATAGTCAAAATCAAATTCGTTACATACATAAGCTTCGCACAGAGTTTCATTTAAACTTGTTATTTCATGAAGGACCTATTGTGGTGTTTAAGAATAGAAAAGGCAATCTTACAAAATACGGCTAGCGTAACAGGCTTGCTGTATAATATTGTTTGATTAATTTACCACATTATCTGGTTAATGGCTTCGCCATTGCAGTTATATCTTTCACTGAAGGTGGCAAACGCTACTTTAGATAATTTGCATGGTCATTAATGAAGTGTCAGTTTACCACCAGTACTGATCTGCTATAATTTGGGTCAGCCACAGTTTAATTATATAATTTCAGCCACCAAAGAGCTTTCTAATTTGATAATAGCCAGCAGGTTGCAACAAATAAAAACTTCACGCTTTTTCCTAGAACCATTTAAAATGCAGATGTTTTATAGGCAGACGTACACTAAGATCTAAGAAAATCATTCCTAGATAATTAATCATCAAGTGTTATGCTATGTAGTCATTCAGATCCACTGAAAATATGAGACTTTGTTCCATTTTAATTTATGTTTATATCGGGTAAAATCATTATAGTATCTATCTATCTTGTCAAACTGCCTCACACCTCTCACGAGTATCATATAAATGCATAATAGTTCTTACAGTTAGGAGAATCAAGATTGTTAAAACTGTTAAAATGGTAAAAGAATAAAAGGTTCAAAAACAATTGTTGGACGATTAATAACGTAGTTGGGCCGACACCTGCTTGAATGATTCAAGACCAGGCAGAATCTCAATATGCGTGAGTAATCTATTCCACAAGACTGTGGTATGAGTGAAAAAAGAGTACTTAAAGAAGTCCGAGTTTGCATGGGTGTGGCGGAGACCAGGGGGATGCACATGTTTTGTTAATATGTTTGGGACTTCTAGGTAACTGGGCAGGGAGGTTGCTACAAGATTGTAGTATATTTTCTAAAACATAACCAATTTGTATATTGCATTTCAAATTGTTTCTCATAAGAATAATGTTAAATAATACCTTTCAATATATACAATAACGATACATTTCATCTAATATTTCAACAAATATTTTCAGATTGACGAAAGACAACCGGGGTGATGTTTTCATGCATTTTAAGAAATGGCCTGCAAATGAAAGTCGTAGGCTGGAGAGGTACAACTAGACATGTCCCAACTGAACGCCCGGTGGCAGATTGTTACATGAATAATACCACTGAATCATATCAGTTCCGTAAATTGAATCATTTTCAAGCTTTACTTGATATAATATTCATGTGCATGTACTTGCATGTTTCCGTTTCAGCTGTCTTGGATGTAAAGGGGCGTATGTTTATAATGCATACGTATATGTATATATTCTTATAGTTATGTTAGTTATATGTCATGTTGTCTATTTTGTTGTGCATGTATCTTGTAAAAAGTTCAAAAACTTAAAAATTACATTAACAACATTTTGTTTTAAGTTAAATGTATGATTAAACCGGACACAGTTTGCATGGTGGCTGTACAGTTAATGTGTTTTTAATATGAATGGCAAATTGAGTAAAAATAGAATTTGGCTTCTAAAGGCTGACGACTGCTGAATACATGTGACCACTAGGCAGGTTAACTTATATAATCATGTTATCAATCAATTTCAATCGAGGACTGTCAGTTTCAATGGGCACGTCTAACAGACAGTGCTTGTTGTCCGGCCATGGATATTTCAAATAGTTTTCACAGTTCCAGTCTTAATAGCCCTGCCTTCTTGTTTATGTTTAAGAGCCAATTAAAGTCCATAACTTACATCCCATCCCGTAACAGTCTGACTCATGATATGTCAATCATGTAGAAATCTCCAATCATTCTACAGGACATGTGGTACCACCTTTTGTTATGAAATAGGCATGCCCATAGATTCCATAAAACTGCTCGAGATTGGTGGTCTAATTGTTATCGAAGATATATGGTTTTCGTCTCCATGGCCAGATGCAGGCGACGTTAGGGTTACTAACATGTACTACCGGTTTACCTTTTCCCTTCTTCATACCTTTCTGATTAATTTCTTGTGGGTTTGGCGTTAAAGGTATATACATGTAATTGGAATTTGGCCATTTAACATATTTGTTTGAAACTTTAACATCTGATCATTTACACTCATTTATGTTCACTTAGCGCTTAATTCAAGTACGATTTTTACTGGAGGTATTTTTAAAATTTGATTTCCCTATCCTGGTTGCCCAACCAAGATAGAGTTATTTTATCATAAGTAAAAATTTGATACACATACTTTGCCTACAGAAAGATATAAATATAAGACCTTTTATATTATATTTGTGAAATATGTGCATTAAATATTATATTTTTAGATGGAATTCATTAGAAGTTCAAGTTTGAAAAGATATTATTACCTCCCTTTACTTATCTTGGGTGCGCACCCAAGATAGATTGGAAATAAATCTATTCAGAAGCTACACGTAGGTTTAAATCTTGTATTTTGGATCAGAATGTTAAGATATTTGTATATCTATCCAATTCAAATGTAAAAGTAGAAATTATATTGAAATAAAAAAGAAATACTCAACGTTTTAAATACTTTCATATTAAATAATAACAAAATTTTATAAAAGCTAATAAAATGTAAAATTCTGATAGGGATCGAACTCTATGTAATGGGTCTTTTTGTTCATGAGATAAATCTCTAACAGAATACAAATTATCCAAAAAAAATTGTCATAAAATGTTGCTTAAAAGTAATTGACCGCCTTTAATTTATATTCATTCATTTATTCATTCATTCGTTCATTCATTCATTTGGGTTTTTTTGGGCAAATTGTGGTTTTAATATTCATGTATGCTAAAATAGTATTTGTCATTAGGGCTAAAATAGTATTTGTCATTAGGCATGAACTAGATATTGAAATAATGATTTATTGATCAATGGATTTATGTTTCGTTTGCACTGTGTCGACTAGCTTTACATGTATTCTTGTCGTTACTTTATTCGTGTACATAATTGTGTGTTTCTGTTTAGCTAAGAGAAACTTTTATGGTTATGTACAGCTCTACTTATCTACTTACTCCCTCTTCGTTTTTGTTGGTCGCTAGTTTAAGGCACGAAAAACTAAAATAATTATTAAATTCTTGGCTGTTTGATGTGCGTCTCTTTTAATGAAATAATTTTTGTCTTTCAATTGTCATTTTTACATTATGTGTCGCATCATCTTGTTACATTACCTCAACACACAATTAAAATAATAATAAATTATTTCGCAATTAAAATAAATACGGTATATGCACTTTTGTAAACATACATTTGTATCGCGTCACTTACTGAAAGGTGATAATTTTGAGTGAATACATTTATTTTACATCCAGTATCGGTGAATTTCCATGTGTGTTATGAATCATGCTATTTAGCCGAATTCGGCTAACTTCTTACTTTGATCATGGAAAACCATTGCTTTCAGCGTTTAGGATATTTTAGAAATTTTAGGAAAGTGAAAACATAAAAAAACTAATTTTTATCAGATACAATTTTAGTCTAAATGATTGCTATTTCGTGACTGAATTCAGTCACTGTCGGCCTAGCTTCTACTTTTGTTTACCGAAAAACTTTCATTGCTTCTTCAGTTACAGATAGTGAAATCAAGAATGACTGAAATTCAGTCAGATGCAATTTCAATCATATTCGAATAGTCTTGGAGTACAGATTCATATATGCTATGAATGTATGGTCAGTTAGTGACTGAATTCAGTCAATTTTTTTGTGTGTGCACCAAGTTGTTTAACAGATATTTTGTATAAGCAAGTACGTTTGTAATATCATTATCATGTATGTACTTAATGTGAAAAAGTAATAAAATATTTAGTATCAATAACACGTTTTTGTTCTATATAACACAAACATGATTGTTCATATAGGAAAAACCGTTAATTCTAACGAAATTATACACGGATATTGATATTTGAAAACAAATGTTGAAAATGGCATAGTTAAGGCACAATCAGAAAGGTGACTATTCTCATCAGAACGTGTTTTATATAATATGTAACTCCTTAATATTCGTCAGTCATAAAGAATAATAAATCTAATTGGCAAATGAAACAATAGATTGAATATAAGAATGTCAATCCTGATCTTGTATTTTTGCTCCTGCAAATATCTATAGGTAAACAATGTACTGTATTTCTCTTCATTTACATTGTAATAATAATAATGATAATAATAAACACTTTATTTAATGAAGGTACCACATTAAGATATACATCAGTACACATATGACATGACGATGATCTTATTTTCAGTGAGGCATTCAATAAATACAATGACATTCATATACACACGCACATGAAATGAAACTTTTTACAAGAATGAAAAACCGACGAAAATACATAGATCTAAATTCATTATCTTAATGATGACAGACACAATATGTGTGTAATATTCGTATACAAAAGCTTCCTGCGCAAAATGTTCACAATCAAGTGTATGCATTCAGCAAATATCATTACTGAGTAAATAGACTTTATATTTATGTTTAAATGTACTAATACTTGTAGCGTTTTGAATTTTAACAGGTATATTATTCCAAACTTCCATACTAGAGTAAGGTGCTTAACTCTGATCACATGATCTTTGTAGAATACACGATGTACGATAGATTCGAATAGTCACGTCTTCTCTAAGTATAGGTTATAGGTCTACATTACAGGAATAAGCAAATTTATTGCAAGGAAGCGTCAGCGAACCGAAGCAATAAGTTTGTTTATTCCTGTAATATGGACCTATAACCGGTTTACAGTTTGTCCCATCTTCTGACAATATTTGTATTGAAATATATAGAGATTTAGGGCGCAGCTTAAGCCTGTGGTGGAGGTTACAGCTATAGGGTATACATGTCCCTTTCAGAAAAAAATGCTGCATTTGCTTTCTTTTATGATTTCTGATCGGATATCGTTGTTAAAGGAGTTAAAAGCTGCTCGCTCTCAGATTTTGGTAGAAAAATAAGTTCTTCAAACTGTGTGATATTAACATATTTTAGAACATATAGTCATATAAAAAGGTTCCAGTATAAATTCATGTCAAGTATATCTGTAGATTTAAAATCATACGCTACCAAATAATAAAGAATTGCAAACGCTTTTGAAATTCCAATATAAACATTTAGTGTAGCGGTGCCGTTAAACCAGCGTTTTAGTTGATTTTGTTGCAAATTCCTTCCTAGATTTTTATTTCTATTGTTGATTCTAGCCTTCAGTTTTATATTTATGTTTTAGTATGTCATTTTTGAAAAAAAAAATTTCAACGGCAACTGAGAGCGAGCAGCTTTAACGTCCACTTCAAAAATACATGTATTTGGTCAGTTTAACAGGCAGCTAGTTTCCCTTATATTGTCCTAGAAAGAACCAGTACTAGGCTCCAATTCTTCGCAAGACACTGTCAACTTCCCCACTTAAAGAAACAAAGTCAAAGGTTACAGTGACGTCAAGTCAGCTTTTCTAACCACTAGACCACGGAGGCGGATCTTGTCGGGCATCATTATGAAAAAAATTACCTGTTTTCTATGTTTTATGATGTCAGCATAATTATGTCCCTTACGTAAACATAATGCACCACCACTTAATTTTTAGGTTTCATGAAAATTTCGTGAAATAATGGACTTATAATAACTTCATGTAAAGTGATGAGAAGGCCTGAAAGATGTGTAATAAACAAAGCTGGTTCCATATAATATAAAAGAACTGTATTTAACTTCGTCAAAAAGTCTTAAGCATAACTATGTTTTAGCTTCAGGGATTTAAAAAAATCAAAACAACTGCAACATGATGTGTTATCAATGAACTATAGGTCTGTGATTAGAATAAACGGATAGTAACCAAAATCAAGTACTGTTAGCGAAATATTGACACAAATGATCACTCATTGTCTGTAATATAGAAAAATCCCCTTGTGCCCAATTTCGCAGTGGGCTCCTCATTGTCAGCACTTTCAGTGCTTTGATTGTAAATTGGTAAAAGCCGCGTTATGAGGAACTAGCGCAAAGCTATTGATCTATTGTGTACTTTACGCCAACATAAAAGTTAGTCTACAAATAATGTTTAATGATCTGTTAGCTTGTTCTAGATAAATGACAAGTGTAGACGCCAAGAAAATGTCAATTCATTTTCCAAGTTGCAATAAAACTGCATGGAATAATAAAATGGATTCCTTCGGAAAACAGAAAATTTATTTCCTGCACACTATTAATGGTAGTAAAACGTGGAAATTCATTTCTTTGGCACCATCTTTACGTCTCTTAAATACAATCTCCGGTTCTAAACAATGCGTTTTAAGATGACTAAAATGAAATCAAGCGTTTGCGTGTCTGGTACATGCATCATTTAAATTTATTATGCCAATCATGTACACTAAAGATAAAAAGAACAACATTGAAGAGAAGGATCTGCGCCAAAAGAGCTCTTGGACGAATGGACAGTTTTTGCCTTTTCCTTACGCTCTTTCTATAGTAGCCATTCAAGTGTATTAGGTGGAGAAATCTAAGTATTCTATTCTTCATAAAGGAAGAAGAGACTTTAAGATCAAGCTTATCACCTTTGTAATTAATACACACAGACATTTTATTTTTTTGAAGGATGAATGAAATATGAAGTCTATAGGCTGATTTTATAGAAAGTCAATTTTAAGTATCGCACTTTTTTTTCAAACACTGCATAAAAAGATTGTTTTACGTTTTGTTATCCTGACATATAACAGTGAAACGCTGTCTCAACGCATCCCGACAAAATGTTAGTTTGGACGAAAGCGTAATGTCATTTATTCCAGTTTGCAGTGAGATGTGAAATCGTGATATTTTTTTTCGAAACAAGAACTTAGGTTTTTGCAAATATTAATTGACACAGTAGTCAACGTTAACAAAATATCAGACGTGAGTTCCAGTTCTGAACAATGGTACGCCATTGGAAAGCTGATAATACTTTTGCAGGACGGATGAAACATTTTTCTCCCTACATAAATGCTACTGTGTTAGGTAGCATAAATATGCATCATATTAAGGATAAAGTAAGAAATTTCGCAAAATTTTCTACAGATAGAAAATACAATATAGAAAGCAGAATTAGACAAGAAATATTTTCAAGTGAATTATGCTCTTAGAAAAGAATGTATAATCTAATCCTATCGCTGTGTATACAAACATGTAGCAGTTTTATTCTTATCAACTAGTTAGAATGTCTGTAAAAAGTTCTTATTTGACTATCCATTCAAGTCGTACTAGGTATATTTTCATTAAACTCAGAGTAATTGAATTCATTAGAAACATTTATTGTGTTTTAAGCATCTTTCTCGACCATAATGTAGGAAGGCAACTTTGAATGGTAATTATGGAAGTCTAATAGTACAAATGCAATCGTGTACTGGCTGCACGTTTACTTTTAAACCCCTTTTAAAGGGGCACTCCCTACATCTAGCAGATTATTTTCTTGAAACATATATTATGTGTTCAATGAACGTAAAATAATAAATAAATACAATTTCAAAGAAGAACCTATGGCGAAAAATGCCTCATTTGACAACAATTAATCAATATTATAGAGGCTTTCTGTAATAAATCGCATCCACGCATTAATTGTTGAACAACAACTCTACAGAGATTAATATAATATCTTATCAATTTTTACACGGTTAAATATGTATACAGGTCAAGATATACATCGAATATGTACGTACGGTTCCAGTAACCGATAGTAAAGTGAGAGTTTTGAGCTGCGGTGCTGTTTTGTATAAATAAAGATTCTTTTATATCACCATGATCATTAAAAAATAACTTGGCTTACAAATTAATGAAAGACTTTTAGGACAAAATTTTGGTCGCTACTTTATACGCAGATAATGTCACAAATAGAAAGTAAAAAACAATTAAAAGCAAAACCATAATTATATTTTATTCAGAACAGCAGCGGATTAAAAGGTAATTACCTGAGCAACTTTAAGTAACTTCCCCTCATACGACATTTCATCCTGACAGAAGATCGCCAAAACAAGGTTGTCATGTTGTTGTTTTGTCTGTCAATATTTTGCCATGGACCCAAATGTCTACCTGCTTTGTGTAATTTAAAATCAAAGGCGTGGGGACTGTAATGGCTGTTACTGGCCCCAAAATTTGAAGAATTGAATATCAATTAAAAACTGCAACAAATCATCTAGTTAAAATGGTCACCATATTTACTAAAATAATTAAGACAGAAATGTTCAGAAATAGATAATCCGTTTCTATGGCAACGGTCTAAAAATAACTAAAGATGGTATTTAAGGCAATTCAATGTGTAATTTTGGCGTATTTGGCCATCAAATCCTTGAACAGGACATTAAAGTCAGATGACAATGAATTAATTGATAGAGCTTACATATTTTGAAGAAAGTAAAATTATTCTCTAAACTTGTCCTTTGATGCTATGGGTTATTTTATGTTCAGTCTAGCAGATTGCAATGCTATCATTTTAACAGTAGCAAAGACAATCGCTAAATGTAGAAAATAACAAGAGGGCCATGATGGCCCTTTATCGCTCACCCGAGTACAACTGCTTTTAATTAAGTTGCTAGAAATCATCTTAACAACCTTTCTGACAAATTTCCAGGATATTTGGGCTGAAAATGTTACCTCTAGAGTGTTAACAAGGTTTTTCCATATTTGGGCTCTGTGACCTTGTTTTTGACCCCAGATGACCCATATTCGAACTTGAGCTAGAAATCATAGAAACAACCTTTCTGACAAATTTCCAGGATATTTGGGCTGAAAATGTTACCTCTAGAGTATTAACAAGGCTTTTCCATATTTGGACTCTGTGACCTAGTTTTTGACCCCAGATGATCCATATTGAAACTTGAGCTAGAAATAATCGAAACAATCTTTCTGACAAATTTCCAGGATATTTGGGCTGAAAATGTAATATCTAGAGTGTTATCAAGGTTTTTCCATATTTGGGCTCTGTGACCTAGTTTTTGACCCCAGATGACCCATATTCGAACTTGAGCTAGAAATCATCAAAACAACCTTTCTGACATATTTCCAGGATATTTGGGCTGAAAATGTTACCTCTAGAGTGTTAACAAGGTTTTTCCATATTCAGGCTGTGTGACCTAGTTTTTGACCCCAGATGACCCATATTCGAACTTGAGCTAGAAATCATATTAACAACCTTTCTGACAAATTTCCAGGATATTTGGGCTGAAAATGTTACCTCTAGAGTGTTAACAAGGTTTTTCCATATTTGGGCTGTGCGACCTAGTTTTGACCCCAGATGACCCATATTCGAACTTGGGCTAGAAATCATCGAAACGACCTTTCTGACATATTTCTAGGATATTTGGGCTGAAAATGTTACCTCTAGAGTGTTAACAAGGTTTTTCAATATTCAGGCTGTGTGATCTAGTTTTTGACCCCAGATGACCCATATTCGAACTTGAGCTAGAAATCATATTAACAATCTTTCTGACAAATTTCCATTTTTCTATTTTTGGGTCATGTGACCTAGTTTTTCATCCGAGATAACCCATATTCGAACTCGTCTGAGTAATTACTGGGACAAACATCCTGACCAAGTTTCGTGACAATTGAGGGAAAAATGTGACCACTAGAGTGTTAACGAACTAATTAGGACGGACGACGGACCTTCATTGACTCACCCTGAGCCAGCTCAGGTGAGCTAAAAAACAATTACTCATTCATGCATTTTATCGTAATGTCCTTCCATCCTGACAAGCATAATCCAACAGCTTTTCAATAAAAAATTCATTTCAGTGTTCTGAATCAAGGCCAAAAAAGGCAAGCTCGCGCAAAAATTTCTCCATCGTGAAGCGGTTACTTCCCATTAATTATTGGGGTACACTAAGGGGAACGCATTAATTGCGAATAAAATAATCAAAAATATATATTCTTGTATGATAAATTAAAATAGCGCAAGAGTTTTAAATTGCGGTATTATATAATTGTTATACGGGTTTTTGCCGTGTACATCTGGACATGTACCCTTTTTGTATTGTATGTCGCCCGAGCCGTCAAAAACAAAAACCCGTATAACTAATATTGAATGGTTTACGATTTTTATTGGGATGTGGTTTACAAACTTCGTAAGATTTTGGGTCATGGCAATTTTCCAACTGTATTTGCTAAAATTATAAAACGTTTTGTTAAAAGAGGTTACGACCCAACTGTTTTGAGACACACCGCATGTTTGGTGTTCAACCCGTTTACAGTTGGACGCTATGCTTCCCTCTTTGATTGTGTCTGACGGAAGAGGGGGAGGACTCTGTGATGGGCAGTTTTTAAATCCCACTGGGACGAAGCTGTTTTGATTTCTGTCCTCTGGCCTGTTTCGTCGGGCCCTTAAGGGTGTTTCTCTTGGTGCTCTGCCTTCTGCAAAGGCATTGAGTACATACGTTTTTTGGTTCTCAAGGTTTGCTTTTTATATATTTATACACGAGCATTTTTGTGTTTTACATACCATGCCTTTTGTTTCCATTGCGTGTGTTAGAGATTCACCTAGCAGGGATTACTTTTATTTACACTGTCCTGTGACTTTGGAACATGGTGGGGGTAAGAGTGAGGTTGGGTGCGCACCATAAACCGGTTAAAGCTCCTCAGTGGTGTTTTTGCCACTGACCGTTCCAAGGCGGTGCCCCACTGTGTTCCTTTAATAGTTCGTTTTATCCTCGTGTGTTTGCTTTGTATGCTAGTGTGTGTTGGTAGTGTATGTGTGTGTGTGTGTGTGTGTGTGTGTGTGTGTGTGTGTTGTGTGTGTGTGTGTGTGTGTGTGTGTGTGTGTGTGTGTGTGTGTGGTGTGCACTTCTGGGTGCTGTGGGGCTCGTTTTGGGGAGGCTGCGTTTTTGGTACGTGGCATTCCCTGTTTGATATTATTTTTGTTTTTACGGTACTGCAGTGTATTCTGAACCGCCGATTTAATCGATAATGACTTTTCTTGCATACCAGATCGCAATATTTACAGCTTTTACTAGTGCTGGAAAATCTCATCTTACACACCCAGTGTAAGACGACTTAATTACGTCAGTACAAACAACTTGTATGAATGAATGTGTAAATTCGTACATTACTACAAGGAAATAGCGCGTAAATACAAGTCATTAATTAAATTCTATTTCTGCTACTTTTAGTAGAAAATGGTATGCAAGAAAAAGAATCTATCACTGGCTGCACGTGAAGATGAGAATATCCGGCTCTCGGATAACTGTTTTGGCGGTAACTCAGCAGAGCCTCGTTACCGCCAAAAACAGTTACCCTCGAGCCAGATATTCTCGTCTGCACGTGCAACCAGTGAACAATTCTTATAGGAATGCATAGCTGAAACTTTTAGGTTAAGTTTTTATACTTCCAAATATTCTATTATTTACATTTTGGAGGATATTTAGTTTGACATCAGTGATAGGGTATGTCCCTTCAATGTTTATGGAAGCCATAGACATAAGGTAAATGTTTACGCTTTATAATAAGTATAACAAACTCACAAACAGAAAATACATAGAATGGAACAGCTTTACTGTATCGCTTTAACAACTGAAACAGCGCACATTTCAACATCGTCACATATAAGATTAATTATTTCGAAATGAACATGAGGTATGTATTAATCATTTTCTATGGCTTCAAACTGGGAAAGTATATCCAGTCTCTCATAATGACACCGTGAATGCTTTCGGAATGACTTGAAATAAAATATGGTCCCATGATGAGTAAATGTTTCACTTATTTGGAAAAAAACATGATTTGTATTCGCAAGACAAATCGTGTTTACATTAACAGTTTCAACAGTTGTGAAGTGCCGCCCTGGTAATGCAATAATTACCCGAATAATCCAGTACCAAGTCAATTATTAAAGCTACTCGCCCTCAGGTTTTGGTAAAAACCAGTTCTTCAAACTGTATGCAAATAACGTATTTTAGAACATTTATTCATATAAAATGCTCCAGAATAGTGTATGTCTAAATTTAAAAAATACGCTACCAAATTCAAAAGCTCTGCAAACGCTTTTGAAATTCAATATAAACATATAGTGTAGCGGTGCCGTGTAACCGACCTTTTCAATCGATTTCTGTAAATTCCTGCTTATATTTTGATTCTAACCTTAAGCTTTATATTTATGTATAAGTATTTCCATTTAAAAAAAATAAATTTTTACAACGGTAACTGAGAGCGAGCAGCTTTAAAAGCCGAGGTGATTGTTGCTCAGCCACTTTATTGTTATGTATAAAAAATGTGTGTATCCGTCTATCACTTTGTGATTTAAATATTTTAAGAAATAAATTGTACTCATGTTTGGTTTATAGTAAAATGACCAGAGTTTGGAGTTCTTATGTGCAAAATACATCACGAAGGCCAAATGCCTGCGTGATATATTATTACGCACGAGATGAACAAACGAGTGCTATTCTACGATAAACTAAACTTGGATACTCAGTATTTCGATTCTAACACGACTTATTTGAAACAACATTTTAAGAAAATTAGTGAACTTTCTATTAAACATAATTACACTTGCGTGCTTCGCTTCTGGATTTTTCCATTGAAGTTTCCTCCCGCGAACGCTGTAAAGACGCTATTTCAACGTGACATTCAGTCGTGAAAGATGTATACGCGGTGTTTTGATTTTTCATCAACATAAACTATAGTATCATAAGAATGAAAAAACTCTAATAATTTTCAAGTAGATTCTAAATGTAACAGGAATTTATTGAAATGGTTACAAAGTTACAAAAAATATTGGTAACGAGTATAGATAAATGACGTCACAGTTTCTCTTGATAAATTACGTAACTGTGTAAACAAAAACAACAACAACTAAACAGTAAGTAAAGTCAGTGTAAATGGTACATGTACTGTAACATTGATAAAGTTAAGTGGACGTGTGTCATCCATCGGATCCAACCGCTTTGCCCAAAGTCATCTACAGTAGGCCATGTATGATCCTCTATACGGGTAAATTGAACAGCCAAAACACGATGCGCGCGCAGCGTCTTCAAGGTCGGCTTAATGCAGAATAACAAATAAATTTTGTTTTACATGTATGTAGGTTTTTTGCAGATTGTGTTAGAATTAGTGCTAACAAAGATTCTTAATAACAGAGAAATCAGCCCGACAGCGTAAGAGAGCCGAATTTTACGTTTCTTGCATAGTTTCTAAGAAATATTTTAAACAAAAATCATCTGTGTTCCTACTTCCTCATTATTTGCTTCCGAGCTATTCTAGCATTAAAACAAATTACTGTCTAAGTCTCTTCTGGCGGACACGATTTTTTGTCATGAAATAACGTTGTTTGCACGCTCAAATTTTCTAAGGGGGATAATACGATTATGGAACTGCGCGTGCATGGCAAAAATCTGTAAAACTTCTGGCGGAAGAACGTATTTCTTTATGCAATTATATGCAACAGTGTTATCAAGAGCTTCTGTAAACAAGTAAATTTGGTATCACGTGGTACACCAGTTAAAGCAGGGTTTTGTCATTAGGTCCTATAGCTAGATGTTACAACATGTAGCAAAAGTCCGACAGCAAAGAAACATTTTTATCCCGAAAAATATTACAAATGTAGTTTTGTGCATCCGTAATGATCCGATAACAATATTGAAATCCCCTCGCAAAACATACAACATTAAAAGTTGTATCATTTTTTGCAGTATTGATTTAAGTCTGCGTACTAATCAATACAATAAAAATTATACTTTAGAATTCTGATCCAGATAACATTCGGGGATACTATATTTTCCGTTTTTCAAGTCTTTGACATTTTGCGACAGAAACATTCACAGACTCGAATATATTTGGAATTCCTAGAATAGTAAGTAGCGCTGACGAGAACATATAGTTATTATATTGAGCATACTAAATAGCTCAGATAATGGTGCATTTAAAATGTGTATACAAAACATAACATCTATATACATTGCATCCGACTTTACTTGTGTAATGTATAAATCTTTATATAGTTCAGCCTTTGTTATTTTAAAAGAAACACTTTGTCTTTCAATAAGTAAACGATTATAGAAAATTAAACATTACATACTTTGCCGTTTGTAACATATCATTCATTTACACCATTTGGATTACTCGATTTTTCACAACACCTCTTGCTTCTCCAACAAGTTGTTGTAATACCAAATAAAGAAACCACGAGGCGAAGTGGTTCATGCACCAAATTACACTGGCAACACGTGTCTTGTGTTCACGCTCGCACATCTATTTTAGCCGCTGGCATTTTAAACAATTATTAATTTCAAAATAAACATAATATGTGGACAAAACCGACAGGATATTGCAGTCGGTTAAACACTCCCTTACTTTTCAAAGTTTGTTACAATTGTAGGTACCAGTTTGCATGGGAGTCATATTGAGGTCTTGGCTAGTTCAGCCAGGAAGAAATCCCAGGGTCGGCCAGGACTTAACAATTTAAATGAAGAAGAATAATGTTTTTTACAAAGCCGACATGCGGTGTTGCACCTATGTCGTTGTGCTGCATATTTAATAAAATAAAATACAACCGTTTTAAAAAGTTAGCAATTGGATGGTATGGAGTAAAATGCACTCTTTTTGAAAAAAATAACATCGGTTCTTGCGAACCTAAATGGGGACGGCTGTTAACTTGAGCTAACTTATATTTATTACCAAACCGTTACATCAAACTTTAAGAAAACTGAGTTTTACTTTTGCAGAAGCGTAGTAAACAATTATAAGCAATACGACAGTTTTTCCTATAGCAGTACATTAGTGAATCATAATCATTTCAATCGGTATTGAAGTTAGGGGCTTGAGGGGAAAATGGCAAGAATACATTTAAACAGCAAATTGTTCAACTGTATAATTGTACATTACGTTAATAAGTTATAAGTATTTTTCGAAATTCCATTGTCCGTTGGCGAAGACCTGCTAGACTAATTGCACCTAATTGTTTGATGAGAAAAACTGTTGATGCTGAAATTGGCTATGAATCATAGAAAACTTCACTAGAATGATATATTGTTCAATTTATAAAGTTATTTGATAATCTACTGAGAGTCTGTTTGGTCGTATAAGTTACTTTTTAAGAGCTCATTTGATAAACCGGGTTTCAAATTTCTTTGTCAGTGATCCGACACTATACTGTTATAATAATTATCTTTGCACGTATATCACGGAATCGGTACCGGTCAAGATAATATCATGTTCTCTATAGGTGTAAGTTAGAATGTTTGATTAAGCTGTCTAAGCTCTTTGTCATTAATTCATCAAATTAAAACAGCTATGCTCTATTCAGGAAGACGTTTAAGTTTGTTTGGAAATTGTTCGCAATTACAGACACAAGTACAGTGCAACCTTTCCACAACAACACCAAAGGGAATATCAATTTCTGTTTGGTGTGGAAAGGTTGTTGCTCTAGGAAGGTTAATTTGTTCAAAAATCTTTGGAAATAAAACAAACATCCCTCTTTGTAAAAAGGTTTCTGCTCTTCGGGGGTGTTGTTTAGAGAGGTTGGACTGTATAGGGGCTGGATATATCATGATCTAGATTAAGGTTATCATTAGTGTCAAACATTGCTAAATTTAAATAAGTTTTGATTAATTACAAGCGTTTTTCTCAAAACGCTCAGACGAATTGTTTCGTCTGCTATTTGATTTCTAATGATATGATAACTGAATGCATTGAGAATATCACTGCAAATCATAACAATACCAAGTTCATGTACCAAACAATATTTGTTATTCTCAGTTGTGTTATTGTTAAGGAAAATAAGTGTAAATCTATCATACAACACCTATTAACGAAATATATTTTATTTTATCATTACATTTGTATCGGACTAGATATGCTACATTCAAATACTTCAGGTTTTGTTTTTAGTCTCGGTAACAGTGAGTCTAAACATTTATTGTCATAGCTTATGGCACAATCTAAGAATAAATTAAAGGGCGTTTTAAGATCAATCCTATAGACACTAAAGCTCAATGTCACACACCACAAGTTCGTCATTAAAAGGGCATTCCCTACATCTGGCAACTTATATTTTCGAAACATATATTAAGTGTTAAATGAAAGTAAAATGATAAATAAATACAATTTCAAAGAAGAACCTGTGGCGTAAAATGCCTCATTGTACTACATCAATCAATATAGATGCTTTGTGTAATAATTCCCATCCGCCCATTAATTGTACAACAACAACACTACATAGATTCATAGATTATTGAATGGTTTACGGTACTACAGTATGTTTTAAACCGCTTATTTAATCGAATATGACTGGGAATGCATAGCTGAAACTTTTAAGTTAAGTTGTAATACTTCTAAAGATTATACTATTTATGTTTTGTAGGTTATTTGTGTGGCTTCAGTCGTAAGGTGTGGTGTGGCTTCAGTTATTTGGTGTGGTGTGGCTTTAGTTATAAGATATGTCCTTTTAAGGAAAATAAGTGTAAATCTATCATACAACACCGTTTAACGAAATATTATTTTATTTCTCATTACATATGCTACATTCAAATACTTCAGGTTTTGTTTTTAGTCTCGGTAACAGTGAGTCTAAACATTTATTGTCATAGCTTATAACACAATCTAAGAATAAATTAAAGGGCTTTTTCAGATCTATCCTATAGACGCTAAGGCTCAGTGTCACACATCACAAGTTCGTCATTAATTCCTTGTAAGATATTCTCTCTTATAACAATATCTGCCTGAAACCCAAATGGTAAAGCGTCAGTTTCATGTGCCGATTTAGAAGTAATTTGGTTTTCGGTTTCAGAAATGCATCTTAAATGAACTGAAAATATCAAATTAATTTCTAATACGCTTTTGTTATGCAAACAAGTAGTAAACTAAACAGATGAAACGCATTATAGTCAGAACAAGTATCAGACGTACAAATTAAACATCCTATAATTGAGAAAATGTGCAATATATATTTTCCATAGAGGTTTTCCATTCATTTTAACCATTTTAATTGGCAATTAGATAGCCTTGCCAATATCCTTGGGAAAGACCAGTATTTAATATTATTTTCTGTAAGCAATGTATGGTAGTGGGGTATGCACTCATGGTCTTCAAGCATTGGGTAGTTACATTAATTTCAATTCATTCTCTTACATGTACCTTCAACATTAATTGTCTTAGATGTGAATATCACCATATGAGTTATGGATTATGCTTTGTATCTCCAAACTTTCTTACTTCGTGTTGTAAACCTTACCTCTGGTTAAATATTCTTAGTTTAGAACACGAGTATTACTTTCAAATATGACAATTAAAAGAAACTGCTTTTAATTATTCTAGGTTATGTAATCATATAAAACTAACATTTTCATTCTCGTTTTTACTATAATTTAACATTCTAATATCTATAATATATTATAGCGAAACATAAAGGTTGTTTGTTGTTTTTTAATTGATTACTGAAAAAACAATTATACCGTTTAAAGTACATTTGTACCCCTACGATAAATTGTTGCATGAGTCTTGAAACCTGTGATTTTACTTAAAAAAACACACCAGTAAGTAAGCTGTAAATTGCAGATAAAACATTTTCAATCTCTTCAAAAGCACACATGAAAGTTATTTTCGTAAATACCTTAGTAGGCACAAAGCGAATGATATACGACAGCATTTTTTTCCTGTAGCCTCTTACATTTTGTCCATATTGTCACAGATCACAGATATATCACAAAATATGTATGGAGTAGTATCAATATTTAATTTGACGATTCCTAAACAGTCGTCACCCAATTTGTCTGGCTAGTTACGATGAAATTTGATATACTTAATTGCATTTTGCTCTCTCATAAAACGGTCTGATTATGATTTTCAAAGGCTGCAAAAAGATTAACTACACTGTACTGAGAAAGGGTCTATTTAACTGGAAAGGAAAATGTAGTTTTATACCCCAAGAGAAATCGACCTAGTAAATATATTGCTAATCAAAAGTATTGATAACGTTTTGTTTCATTGTTATTAACACCATAATGTTAATGAAATAGGATAGACCCGTCAGTCCGGAGCAACACAAATAAACTCTCTTCAACTTAATAGTGTTAAGACCCTGTAGGGCTTTTAATTTTCTGTAAAAACGGTTTAATATACCACTATGAATCCTGATTTCTCTTGCAAGAACAGTTTCCTAAATGTACCGATCTAATTTGTAGTAACATTTTGATCACCGATACTTAGGGATTTACTTTAAGTATTGCATATTAATAAGGTTTATGTAAGCTTTCATATCAGTTTTACGGAATTTCGTGTCGCCTTTCATTTTCTTGCATTCAATGTTTGCCTTTTGTTTTCACTTTTAAACTTGCAATCTTATTAATTTTTCATAAAGGTTGTTGGTTCTGCCCATTTGGTTATATCTAACTTACTGGACATAGTCGTGCACGTATCAATGTCGGGTTCAGAACCAACTTAGATGCAACATTTCATTTATACATGTTGTTTAGCTTCTTAAAAATGTTTATTCCTATATTTCTTTCCTGCGTTGCGTAGATTTCTTCATTAATTTGAAATATTAAATTTGTTTCGTTACCTTTCTTCCCCGTTTCTTTTGACACTTCGTTTGCTTATTTTGAATCATAAATTTCAATTCTTCTTCTTCATTTGCTGCATCATTACAAGATGCAGATACATTTGATTATTAATTTTTTCAGTAACTGAATCTTTTTTCTCTCTCACGATGCCTTGATCCGACCGATTTTCAACCGGATCCTCCGGAATTCCCTCCTCATGTGAATAATACGTTTGTTTGCCAATAGTTTTACCTGCGACATCTGTTGGTTTGTCGGCTGTTACTTGTGGGCTCCTTTCTACATTTGTACTAATACAATGCCATCTGTATTAGTTGTAACGGGTTGTGCTAGGAATAGCGTAGCAAAAGTTGTCATAAGAGAACAGGCAATGCGTTGCGTTCTGCTGTCGGCAGTCTTTAAAGAGCAACAATGATTACTCGCTTGCTCGTCTGATCTTTTTGAGCATTTGAGTATTCTAATTGATCTCGGCTTCGCCGTGACGTCATACTGCCAAGTTAAACAATCTGATTATAAGGTCACGTTAATTTCTTCATTCGGTTAAAGGTGAAAACTCGGTCTTTGCCGTAGAATTATATGCAAGTTTAAATTTATTTCCAACGAAACAAAAGGCTTCTGACAACAGAATTATTATAAACATAATCTGATAGTTACAGGTTAATGGTACATCGTTTTCTATCATTTCCATTCTTGGTAATTATACTATTCAAAATCAAAGATGCATGGAGACCAGCGATGAAAGCCGTGACATAACGCAAAATTACAAATATGATCAAGCAAACTCAGCATATTGCTACACATATGTCTAGTTGACATAAACAGTAACTATCGACCATTATACGCTTCCGTACGAGGCTATTGCCGGTAAATGTATTAAAATACATTTTGAAAAGTCTGTTAAGACAATGCGTGAGTTTTATTACTTGTAGAAAGAAAACGACGTTTCATCTTCATTTCAATCATTTTTTTCCATAAAACTTTTTTATTAAATGCCGCGCAGTAGCGGTTTATTGTATAGGTGAACACTTTCAGTGACAAAACATATCCAAGAATATATATCATTTAACTGTTGTGTGGATAAAATATCTTAGTAGTGTGCTTCAATAAAGATTGACACATTTCAGGCAATTAAATATGTGAGGAAATATACTGAAACTATTTTTGTGAATAGTAAATTATATGTTCAACTACTATATTTGTAAATAGTAAATACTAGTTGGTTAAATGTATGTTACCGTCTTACCATATAAGTGCATTTCAGGTTTGCGAACTTTATCCCCTTGATCTGATATATTAGTTGGCGGCAAGCCACACAAGTGTACATCAGATCAGCCGTGAAGTATACTTTTCTTGGAATTCACTGCTTACAGATATACGTCAGTTAATATCACTGACAGAAAGCTTAAAGGTTTTAGTAAATCATCTATTCGTCAATAATGAGGTTATCTGCGACTAATCTCCAGGCAAGTTAATGTCTTCTTAAGGTGGGCCACGATTAAGCTGTACACTGTATTGTGCCTGTTCTATAAGCCTATCAATTGTTTGACCCACATCGAACTGAGAAATTCTGCAGTAACTGTTTCGGTCTAATAAATCATAAAACTTCTAAAGAAACTTGCCAAAGGCATTGGCATCAAGTGTTTCAAATTAGTTGCTCCTCAAAAAGAGATCATCGGAACTCTTTTATGTGTATATTTTTAGTTTTCTTTTGTAATGTAGTGTATTGAGAATGTATGTTTGATATAATATTGTGTAATTTTGTATGCTTGCAATTGTATGTAAATTTTCGTACCTACGGAGGCAATAATAATTTATATATTTATCTGACTTTATCATCAGAATCTATCAATATAAACCTTTGAATCAATAACTAACAAGAGCTGTTTGTAAAGCACGTATGCCCCCCTTGATGCAAAAGTTGTACTATGAAAACAGTTTTTAAAGTAAAAGTCAGTGTGAAATTCGTGAAAATTAGCATTTGTAGAAATTGTAGAATAAGAAAAGATTTAAAAAAATATGTTTTTACCCAGTGACTTTGACATCCAAATAAATTGTTTTACAATTAAAAACTAAATGAAAAAAATGTAAAAGTATATTTTTAGTAGTGACCTTAAAAAAAATTGTGTTAAAAAGTGTGTAAAACAATTGTATAATAAAAATAAAATAAAATCGAAAAACAATCTATTTTAAGTAACAGAGACATTGACCTTTACCCCCCCAATTTTGTTTTGCTGAAAACAATTTTATACTAACAAATAAAAATTAAAATAAAAAAAATCTATTTTTTGTAGTGACTTGGAGCTGAAAAAAAAATTTATGTGTAAAACAATGTTCGAAAAAAATATATTGCTTAAAACAATATAAATTTCAAAAGACAAAATATTTAAATATCTTTCTCTCCATGCAAGCTACCTACACACCACGTTTCATTGGAAATGGTCGCTCCTCACGGACACCATTTTTCTATTTTTAGTAACAGTGACCTAAATCCTAGTGTCCCTAAATGCAACCAAATCTTCCTCTCCTCGAAAACTACCTACAAACCAAATTTCATTGCAATTGGTCACTCCTAGCTAAAATTATTGAGCGGGAACCATTCTACAATTCTTGGTCACTGTGACCATGCCCTTTGATCTTCTAATCTCAAAACCTTTAGGGGTCCTCTACTGGTTATGCTCAACCTCCACGTCAAGTTTCAAGATGTTAGGCCCAATTGTTCTCGAGATATCGTCCGGAAACTAATTTACAATTACGGGTCACTGTAACCTTGAAATTTGACCTATTAACCTCAAAATCAATAGGGGTCATCTGCTAGTCATGACAAACCTGCACATTAAGATTGAAGATGCTAGGTTTAAACATTTTCAAGTTATCATCTGGAAACCGTTTTGACCTTTGACCTTCTAATCTCAAAACCGTAACGGGTCCTCTACTGGTTATGCTCAACCTCCACATCAAGTTTCAAGATGTTAGGCCCAATTGTTCGCGAGTTATCGTCCGGAAACTAATTTACAATTACGGATCACCGTGACCTTGAAGTTTGACCTACTACCCCCGAAATCAATAGGGGTCATGTGGTAGTCACGACAAACCTCCACATTAAGTTTGAAGATCCTAGGTCCAAACATTTTCAAGTTATCATCTGGAAACCGTTTTAGTATTTCGTACTATTTCGTGTCACTTTGACCTTGACATACTGACCTAAATGCATTAGGGGTCCCATGCTGGTCATGATCAACCACCTCATCAAGTTTCAGGATCCTAGGCCTAAGCGTTCTTACCATACCGACATACCAACGGACCGACATGTGCAAATCAATATTCCCCGGTATAATTATAACAATATGTTGAGGTATTATATTGTCGACAACAATAATCCAATAACATTATGTATTGTTCTCAACAATGTATTGCAACAGCCAATATATCTAATAGAAAAACGTCTTGAATATAAGAATGTCTATCTTAATCTTGTGTTATGGTTCCTGCATATATCTATAGGTAAACAATGTACTATATTCATCTTCATTTGCATTGTGGTTTGGAGAGGAGCATACCGCTGTTCTATATACAATAGAGAACATGGTCTTCGAAGAAAAGTCCATGCTCAGTAGATTCGAATAACCACGTTACCTCTAAATAATGTTATTATTCTCCCAAACAGTGCTATATCTTATACATATTTACAGCGTTAATGGAGGAAGCCATGTGACCCACGCGTGTACCAATATGGATCTGAATAAAAACGAGCTCAGCTAGTCCAATACGGAATTCTATTAGACTGTAACCTGGTACAATTACAATTACCAAAAGGGTATACTTGTAACCTGTTTATATTTAATAATTTGTAAAATAATGTTAATTATAAATAAATGATAGTCGTATTTACCATATCATTATTATCTTTATCGCAATCATCTGTCTTTTGTAAATTGGTAAAAACCGCGTTATGAGGAACTAGCACAAAGCTATTGAAAGTGTTTATTTTCAAAACATCTATTGCGTACTTTACGCCAACATAAAAGCAAGTCTACAAATGTTCAATGATCATTCTTTTAAATGTATTCATGTTCTAGATAAATAACATGTGTAGACGCCAAGAAAATGTCAATTCATGTATCAAGTTGCAATAAAACTGCATGGAAAAGAGGAAAGGAGCAAATTTATTTCTTGCACTCTTTTAAACGGGCACTCCCTACATCTAGCAGATTATTATCTCAAAACATGGATTATGTATCCAATGAACGTAAAATGATAAATAAATACAATTTCAAGGAAGAAACTTTGGCGAAAAATGCCTCATTTTACCACAATTAATCAATATAGAGGCTTTCTGTAATAAATCGCATCCACCTACTAATTGTACAAAAACAGCTCTACATAGATTATTGAATTGTTTACGGTACTGCAGTATATTGTAACCGCTGATTTATCGATAACAGCTAACTTTTAGGTTGAGTTATCGTACTTCAAAAGATTATATTATTTATGTTTTTG
The DNA here is from genome assembly GCA_022818135.1 of Saxidomus purpurata. Lineage (NCBI taxonomy): Eukaryota > Metazoa > Mollusca > Bivalvia > Venerida > Veneridae > Saxidomus > Saxidomus purpurata. The sequence goes on from JAFMSR010000015.1 coordinate 36,059,812, forward strand.
AGGTTATTTAGTTTGACTCAGTTATAGGGTATGTCACTTTAACGGTAGTAAAACGTAGAAATTCGTTTCTCTGGCACCATATTCACGTTTAAATAAAAACTCTGGTTCTAAACAATGCGTTTTAAGAGGACTAACTTAAAAGTGAATTCCAGCGTTTCCGTGTCTGGTACATTTAAATTCATTATGCCAATCATGTACATGTACAAAAGATATAAAGAACGCCGTTGAAGAGAAGGATCTGCGCCAACAGAGCTCTTGGACGAAAAGACAATCTTGCCTTTTACTTACTTTCTTTTTATAAGTGCCATTTAAATGTATTAGGTGGAGAAAGAAAGAAGAACTTTAAATTAAATTTCTTTCTTTCCATTTCTTGGCATTTTCCTTACGTATACTCTTTAACATTTATGTAATGTAGCAAAATATGAGTAGTAATATAATGCCCCTACTCCGAATCTTTTGATATACACTTGCAATTCTATACGTGTTATATGTCTCAGGACAAAATTACGTAAAATGTATCCCCTGGTACTTTGGCACTATTGCATATTTTTATTAACTGCATATATTATTGAATGGTTTACGGTATTGTAGCATCTTTTGAACCGCTGAGTTTAGCAATAATGACTTTTAGGTTAACTTACATTTATAATACATACTTTCAAAGATACTATCATTTATGTTTTGAGGTTATTCAGTTAATAGGTATGTCCCTTTAAGTCGGTTTGAAGTTTGTCTTAGTCCTACACTTGGCAAAAACTAAAGATGTGTTGGTGAATATTTCCCCGGCTTAATCAAACCTAAATCTCTACAGAAAACAGCCTGGAAATAGTTGAGTTTTTATGATCTAGAGGCAAGCCCGGATGTTGTATTAGTTCATACAAGTTTATTAAAAAAACTTTATGGAAAAAAATGTTTTTTAGCTTATAGTATATAAGTAACATCCAAATACAGGTTATTATTTATACAATATAGAAAAAATACACTGTATCATATTGCATGAAAATGGTCCACGCATCTTTAATGTTCCTCTACTTTTCGTAGTGGGTTTACGTTATATTCCCGTTTTATCTCTGGAAAGCTCCATTTCAGTCTCGTTTCCTTTGGGAAAGGCTTGCATCGAATTTAAAACAATTCGTCTCAAACCCTGAAGGTTCATTTTAATGTAACCGAGACTCAATCGTAAAAGGTCTTAAAATAATTTGCATGTGCGTGTCTGCTTGTTATGGAAGAAGGATTAACTTGTTTCAGCTTGAAGGAATACTGAGAGATAGTATTGTTTTATGTAAATTTTACATAAGGATATGGTAATTTCATTATAAGCTTGAAACTAACTTAGTTGTTTCCACGCTCCCAAAGAAAATGTTCTTTAAATATTACGGAGTGTTTTGTTGTTTGTACATTGTAACTGCATATCAACGAACGTTGAAATGGAAGCCACTAAATATATGCTCAAGGAGTAGTTCTAAACATGTTAAGGCAAATAACAAACTACGAGTAGGCAGGCTTACGACAGCGGTCAATATGTACCAACCAAAGTAGTTTTAGTTCCGCTTACTATTTGTAATAAGAATATATGATGGGAAACCTAACGGAAAGGCTGATCCAGACATACACGTGCATCATAGTATAAAGCCATTTCACCACTTGAAAACATAATGAGAGACATTCCTGTCCTTTTTCTTTCACAAGAGTTAATGTCTTAATTTTATTTTTCAAATAATTTGAAAGATATTACGTTTAGGTTAAAGCTGCTTGCTCTCAGTTGCCATTGAAAATGATAAAATTTTCAAAAATGACATACTAATAATACCTAAGTATAAAGCAAAATGCTAGAATCAACAATAGAAGTAAACGACACAAATGAAAGACTAAATAGAATGCAACTATATTGTTATTCTATCTATATTGTTTTTCTTATCTATTTATGGTTTTCAAAAATGCTTGTGTTTATCTAAACAAACATTTAGATTTAAGATATTATATAAATTGAAATAACTTTCCATATAAAAGTCAAACAACTGTTTAAGTATCTGTTACGAATAAGATATAAATACAACGGGAGGAAATTCAATCATTTACTTTAAAAGCAAAATAACAAACATTAAATCTTCTGTCTGCAATTTATCAGAATGTTAAATCAAATATGAACAAAAGAACAGATTTATAACTCTAAGCAGTAATCAACTATTTTGTCAGGCACAAAACTAATATAAGTCGTACAGTTTATTCCTGAACTAATTTCTCCCGTTGATGACATCGGAGAGATTTATAACTGTTTCTTATTTACTTATTGCGCACGGAAAATACGTCAACACTTTAAGAAGAATAAATCATGTTTACTTGTATCTGATCAATAACAATGTCCTCTTATGTAATTGAAATACGTTGGAACCCGTCAAACCAAAAACATTCAGTTTTCGAGTCCTCAATTTTCTTAAACAAAAACATTATACTATAGACCGTTTCTTAAAGTCCCAGGATCACTTTGAACATACTGATGTAGAAAACTTAATTTAATGATAGAGTAACGATCGAAATGTATTATATTCACTGTAAAACAATGGTGATGTATGCTTTCCAGAAAGAGTTTCTTTTTTTGCAATATCATTGTTAAATGCTGGGCTCTACATGTATTTTTATATATTAAATAGGCCATGCTAGAAATATTTTTGGTACAGATAAAGGTCAAATATTGGTAAGACATCTTCTAGGTAAAAAACAGCTTATATAATCTTTCATCTAAAGTGCTACTTGGACTTTCACGTGTACACTACTGTCAAATACTAGCTGAATAGATACAATGATCGCTGTTTGAACAAGACGGCCAAGATGACCCTATATCGCTCACCTTGGTACAATTCCACTTGCCTGGTGGAAGATCACTAGATAATGTTATATACCAGATAAGTTTTCCTATATACGTCTTTGTAAAACAAATCATCCCCCGGGTAAGGTCAATTTTGACCCCAGGGGCATAATTACAAACTTTGAAGAGGTCTACTAGGCAATGCTACATGCCAAATATCTAAGCTCTAGGCCTTGTGGTTACAGAGAATTTGTTTTTAAAGTTTTCCCTATATAAGCCTATGTAAAACTAAGTGACCCCCGGTGCGGGGTCAATTTTGACCCGGGGGTCATAATTTGAACAATCTTGGTAGAGGTCCACTAGCCAATGCTACATGCCAAATATCTAAGCTCTAGGCCTTGTGGTTTCAAAGAAGAAGATTTTTTAAAGTTTTTCCTACATAAGCCTATGTAAAACTAAGTGACCCCCGTGCGGGGTCAATTTTGATCCGGGGCTCATTATTTGAAAAATCTTGGTAGAGGTCTACTAGCCAATGCTACATGCCAAATATCTTAGCTCTAGGCCTTGTGGTTTCAGAGAAAAAGATTTTTAAAGTTTTTCCTATATATTCCTATGCAAAACAAAGTGACCACCCACGCGGGGTCAATTTTGACCCGGGGGTCATAATTTGAACAATCTTGGTAGAGGTCCACTAGACAATGCTACATGCCAAATATCTTAGCTCTAGGCCTTGTGGTTTCAGAGAAGATTTTTAAAGTTTTTCCTATATATGCCTATGCAAAAACTAAGTGCCCACCCGCGCGGGGTCAATTTTGACCTGGAGGTCATAATTTGAACAATCTTGGTAGAGGTCAACTAAGCAATGCTACATGCCAAATATCTAAGCTCTAGGCCTTGTGGTTTCAGAGAAGAAGATTTTTAAAGTTTTTCCTATTTGTTGCCATAGCAACCAGAGTTCTGCATGGAATGGAATTCTTTGAACAATTTTGGTAGAGCTTCATGCAAGGAACATTCCTGCATAGTTTTATCAACATTGGCCTAGAGGTTTCAGAGGAGATGTCATTTGAATCAAAATGTTGACGGACGACGGACAACGGACAATCATCGATCAGAAAAGCTCACCCTGGCGTAGCCAGGTGAGCTAATAAAAATGCACCGACTTTTTTAACTTACTGTACCTTTAATTACTGCTGACAGGAAGATTTTCATCAGAAGAAAATGTGCTATTATACATACATTTACTCATTATTAGATTTTTAGCTTCTGAGAAAACACATTCTGAGACATTGTCTTATAGGAAGCCAATCCTGTACTGGTACGTCTGCCAGGCTCAGATTTGATAATTTAAAGTTATATGTCTATGATTATACAGTGAAGACACTCAAAACAACACTTTTTTATTGTTTTCAAAATTATATTATTCGAAAAGATCAAATAATATGAAATATTTGTAAAATAATACCTCTTTTTATGCATTAGCAGTATTAACAAAGATCCTAAGAGAAATATGCCTGAAGAACTGTATGCTGATATTTTCTTGGAAAATTTTGGATTCAATGATACTTCCTCTTAACTCTAAACAAGAGCTATCTTGAAAACAATAGAGGGCCAACATGGCCCTATATCGCTCACCTGGCTACCATTGGCTGTAATAGAAGATCACTAATAGAAAGGGTTAATTTTGACCTTAGGCTCAGGATTTCCTCTATACATTGTATAAGTCTATGTAAATTCAAGAGACCCTTGGACAGGGTCAATTTTGACCTGAGGTCATGATTTGAACAATCTTGGTAGATGTTCACTAGATTTTGCCACATGCTAAACATCTAAGCTCTATGCCTTGTGGTTTCAGAGAAGATTAAAAAAAATCCTGCTGAAGCCTAACGAAGTTTAAGGGGGGTATATAGGAGTTACCCGGTGGTTGGTCGGTCGGTCGGGCTGGCGGGCGGTCTGTTGCATTTTCCTTGTCCGGAGCATAACTTGAAAACTACTAGTTGGAATTCAACACAACTTCAAACAATGGTCAAGCACATTGAGAAAAAGTGCAGTGCACAAGAACTATAACTCCATCTTGACTAATTACAGAGTTATTGCCCTTTGTTACTTTTCCTTGTCCGGAGCATAACTTGAAAACTACTGATTGGAATTCAATACAACTTCATGCAATGGTCAAGCACATTTAGAGAAAGTGCAGTGCACAAGAACCATAACTCCATCTTGACTAATTGCAGAGTTATTGTCCTTGTTACTTTTCCTTGTCCGGAGCATAACTTGAAAACTACTGGTTGAAATTCAATACAATTTCATACAATGGTCAAGCACAATCAGAGAAAGTGCAGTGTACATGAACCATAATTCTATCTTGACTTTTTACAGAGTTATTGCCCTTTGTTACTTTTCCTTGTCCGGAGCGTAATTGGAAAACTACTGGTTGGAATTCAATAAAACTTCAAACAATGGTCAAGCACAATGAAAGGAAGTGCAGTGCTAAAGAACAATAACTATATCTTGACTCATTTCAGAGTTATTGCCCTTTGTTACTTTAACTTGTCCGGAGCATAATTCGAAAACTGCTGGTTGGAATTCAATACAATTTCTACAAAGGTCAAGCACAATGAGAGGAAGTGCAGTGCTAAAGAACAATAACTCTATTTTGATAAATTACAGAGCTATTGCCAAGAACAATATCTCTTTTTAGTTTGTTTGCAAGGTATGCTGTTACTATGAACTTCCTCAGTTTATAAAACAGTCTTTCGGGGGTATTAATCACATTTAGTGATAGCTCTAGTTTTTATTGTAATCATTATGTCAAATATCAGTTAGACTTATATTATAATTCTTGTCGTTGTTGTATCAACATTATTACTTTTCGTTCAGTTTCTGCACAAAATACCAAAATAGCGTAATTAATCGCTATCCAACGATGAATAACGAAATAAGTGAAAGTTTTATGGAGCTATAGCATGCATTACTTCTATAATTTTATCGATATTTATAGGACTTTTTAACTGAACATTAAAACAATTGAAGCTTTTTAAATTGCTCCCTGGCATGCATCTTTTATGGCCTTAATGGAAAACCCGTAATCGAAGCAAGAAGCTCATGCGCAAAACCGAGTCTGCTATCCACGGATTAGTATTGTTCTTACTGAATATTGTTTCATTTGAAATCATGCTACAGTCGTTGATTTCATGATTTTCGGTAATCATCTAGATCTATCATTTAAAAGTATTTACTTGCATACTTGGTCAAGTACATGCACATTGCCATTCAACTATATCTATTATACCGGCAAATACGCATCATTTCAGTATTGTAATGCTTTCAGTTTTCATATTGTTCATATCACTATTGTGTAGGCGTTACGTCATCGTTAGTCCGTTAATATACAAAAGAAGAATTCACTAGATTCTTACATTACATCAAGTATTGTTATTGTAACATGTACATTCATATTTACATTTTTAAAACAATTTTTGATGCACGAATGAAGAATATTCTAAAATAGCATACAGGAGGCAAATATGGCAAAAATAACACGAAAATAAGATCTGTTATACCAAGAAATGAACACTCAGTTAAATATAACTTATTGCAATATTATTAGCAAATGGTTTGAGTCACAAGGGCTTGCCACTTAAAAGATGGCTCTCCAAAAATGAATACTCAGAAGTAAACCCAATCGTTATATAACAGAGATTGTGCCGCTGTACAGACGGATCTGAAAACATGAAATTTCAAGTTGGTTTTGTGCAAAGAATCTCATGAACAAAAGCAGTAACAAAATAACGACTGTCTTTTAAATCATTTGCATGTTCGTGCCTGGCTAATAAGTAAGACAAATTACGGCTTTTGTTGAGAATAATGTATTATCATGTTGTTTTTTTTTAAACTCAAACATCGAATTATTAGAATTTCATTACAGTCTTGGAACTCATTAAATTCTTGTATTTTTGTGAAACGACGACAATAGAATTGGATACACGCGATACATGCAAATATGTGTCTGTCAGTGCCTGCCAAGCAAGTATTATTGGTTACCCCCGAGAAAATATACTGACATTAAACCTCTTTATCCCAAGCGGGAAGGCTACAACAATAATATCCACACGTTAGCACTTAGTTTAGGAACTATTAGACATTACCGAGATCGAGTACGGATACTGGTAGAACAATGTTAGTGTCATACGAACTTGAGCGAAGTTAAAAAAACAGACAGACAAGTGGGCCAGTTAGGCGCTTAGTCTCTCATCTGAGCAAGTTGTATTTCATGTGATCAGCAGCTGAAATAAATGTTACCAAGACTGGATTAATGTAGTACTCTAAAGTATTGTGTAGTACTATAGTGAAACCGTTAAAGGTCCACTACTAAGCGAAAATTAATTGACAGTTATTTCAATGGCAAGTACATTACCTTATGCAAGACACTAAATAATGAAGATTGGCAGGTTAAAATTTACAGAAAGTTTTTGGAACACAAAGAAAAGTATTATTGTGAATTATCTTGAAATCTCAGTGAATCGACAAAATGACTACCCAGGTCTTTTTAACTTTCTTCATAATGCATAAATAATTGTACATGTACTGTGATTTATTTAGAATTTCTTCATACCAACTTTCATTTTTTATTTAAACTACATTTTTCTGTGCTTTTTAAAGTATATTTGAATTTTCGCTTTCCTTAGTATTGGACCTTTAAAGTTATATTACCCTTCAAAACTCCATATTTAGTTATGATCAAGAACGAAGCTAACAACTTGGTAAATGTTATGAAAATATGTAAAAAGTTAATATGGCAAAGTTATTTCTCTTATTGAATGATATAAACTAAAATGTACATAAATAAGGATTGAATATCTTTTTTTGACTAGGATATTCAAAATAGATTTAAAGTGATTTTCTCTATATTCAATGGGAATAAAAAAGTGATACAGATTCCTAAATTTCTGTTACGATTTTTTGCAATGCTTATTTTTAAAGTGATACAAATCAGTGACTAATGTCTTTTTAAAAATTATGATCGTCACTTTGAAAGGTAATACCACTTAAAACGTTTACTGAACACATAAACTATGTTTCGAGAATATATTCTGTTTGATGTAGGGAGTGCTCCTGTAATAAAACGGCTTTTCATGGATTAACGAATCGAAAGTTACTAAGATGGCTAAGTCTGTAGTATGCCTCATTTTACCACAATCAATCAATATAGAGGCTTTCTGTAATAAATCGCATCCGCCCATTAATTTTACAACTCTACATAGCTTATTGATTGGTTTACGGTACTGCAGTATATTTTAAACCGCTGATAGTTGAAACTTTCAGGTTAAGTAACTTAACTTCCAAAGATTCTATTATTTTTGTTTTGGAATTAATTTGTTTGATATCAGTAATAGTGTATGTCCCTTTTAAAGTTTTTATCCCAATTTCTAGCAGCAGTGGCCCATGTGCCTTGTCCATTTAGGGACATTGCAAGGATGCTACAGAACAAGTAGAGTATTAGTCAGGTATACCATCAGTCTATTCTTTGTTGAGAAGAAGCCATTTAATGTTTTGTTTTAATAACGGCGGGCCCTGTGTGCACTTGGCCGGAAGCATTTTCTGTCTTTTGAAAGAGGTCAAAGCAAGGATGCTACAGAAAAAGTTTGATAACAAAAAAATTCAGTGAATTAATATCCCCCGCCAAATGAAACAAGTAATTGTTTAAGAATTTTATCAATTAAATATCTCCACCCTGTTGGGTCCTAGTCTATCTATAAGTTTCAGAAAACATCTCCACCCTATTGGGTCCTAGTCTATCTATAAGTTTCAGAAAACAAACATTCTTAAAGGGGCACTTCATACACCTTTCATTGTACAACGAACATAAAATGATAAATAAATACAAAGACAAATACAATTTCAAAGGAGAACTTATGCCTCATTTTACCACAATTAATCAATATAGAGGCGGTTACTGCAGTATATTTTAAACCGCTGATTTTATCGATGACTGGGAATGCATGGGCATGAACATGTCTTTAAGTTTCTATATAGAATATTGAGTGCTTCATTTCTAAAAATAAATCATGACCGGGTGTGAATATTAGAAGAGTGATCATTAAATAATTTGACCCTTCTGATAACCGATTGCACAGAAAAATAATTTTATAACGGAATATAGAATACAATTTTATATTGAATATAGAAAAAAATAACAATGAAAGGGCAATAAATCTGGAGATACTAAGCCAGTATTGACACAATTTGCGCGTGGACTGCGGCATGATTGCGGCTATTGTATACTTATCTTAATTATCATGAAATTCTATCCATAAGTTCCTTCGTTATGGCTTTGGGTGGACGTACGGACAGACGGACAACGCCTTAACACTTATTTACAGATAAACTCGACAGGAATTTATTCTGTTAGTTTTTTACTATTCAATTTTAAATGTTCTTTTCAGAGAGCTTGAAGAACAATATTGTCATCAAAATCTGACAGCGAGCAGCTTTAAATCAAAAGTACGTAGACAGTATTTGCAAAACATGAGAACTGCTCATTGGCAACAACAGCATCTATATCAAAATCAAAGCACTGAAAGTGCTGACAACAATGTGTCCTCTGCAAAATGAGTGATACCTCGCTAACAGTATCTATGTTCTTGACCATGCGGTTTTAGAGAATATTTTTTAATTGTTTCGTATTTTATGCCATAGCAACCAAAGTTTTGCATGGAATGGAAATCATTGAACATTTTGATAGAGTTTCATGCAAGAAACATCCCTGCAAAGTTTTACAACATTGGACCAGTGGTTTCAGAGATGTCATTTGAAGGAAATGGTGGACTGACGGACAGACGGACAGACGGACGGAATGCAATCCCAATCAATCCATGTAGGAGAGTTACAGCCTTTATATGACAGTTGGGACAGACTGAGGCATTGGATTTTGAAAAACTTGTGGCATTGGAATATCAATAGGTGCAAGATATTAAGATGATATTTTAAATATATAAAATATAGTTAAATGAAATAAACTATTGTAACAAAACATACGTACAAGCGAACAAATAACAAATGAACGAGATCAAAAATTGGAGATCATATTACATACTATCTATGAAATTGTGTTGCTGATGGGATAAATGTTTTTTTAACCATATTCATGATTATACTAGCTTGCATTGCATTTACATATGACATTACACAAACTTTGACTGTATTTAACGCATTTCTGTTGCATTCCAAATATGTTAAAAATTTCTGATTACCTTTTACATTGAGTCACACAAAAATCATTATCAGCACCCTCAACACATGACCTGGGGGTCATAATTTGAACAATCTTGGTAAAGGTGAACTAGGCATTTCTATATGCCAAATATCTAATATTTAGGTCTTGTGAATTTAGAGTGAAAGATTTTAGAAGTTTTTCCCATATAAGCCTATGTAAAACCAAGTGACACCTCGGTTGGGTTCAGTTTTGACATGGGGGTCATAATTTGAGTAATCTTGGTAGAGATCCAGTAGACAATGCCACATGCTAACTATCTAACCCCTAGGCCTTGTGGTTTTAGAGAAGAAGAGTCTTTAAGTGTTTTCTATTTGTTGCCATAGCAATTAGAGTTCTGCATGGAATGAAATATTTTGAACAACATTGATAGAGCTTCATGCAAGAAACATCCCTGGAAAGTTTTAACAATGAGATAATGGTTTCAGACAACATGGTGTTGTTAAAGGAAATTGTGGATGGATGAATGATAGACATAATGCGATCTTAATAGCACTATTGGTCCATTTGAGCTAAAATCATAAAATGCAGTTTTATGTATCAGATTGAAAATGCATCACAAGTGTATATGCGGAAGATGGTCTTTCACAAAGCTATGATTTAATAGTAGAATACTGTAAGTGTATTAAAGTGACATTATGCGCATTTTTTTCAAGTAAAAATCCAGCTGAATATGGTGTGTGTACAAAAGCGTAGAGGAAATATAAGCTTTTAACCCAATATACCAAACTCTTCACGCTACCAGTATGAAATAATAAGTTTCCATATATTGATTTTTCTTATTTGACTGGGAGAGTCAATTTAAGAAAAGAACAACTGCATTCAGGAGTTGATTCCCTTCCACTGCCGAAATCTCTACCAACATAAATAACGACACAATCAATTATCATTTTATCAGTCCGATTTTTTTATATCTAAAGCACCAACTTCAAATACTAATGCGGCATAATCATTAATTTAACACATTTAAACGAACAGCAACCAAAAATTGCTTTTATAAAACTGTCACCAAAAATACACTATGTGCAGTAAGATGCGCATAATGTCACTTTAACCATCAATAGTGATTTAAACATTGGGTGTGACAAGTTTCACTTACAATTTCAAAGTACCATGAATGTATGATAGATGCAATTATGTTATCACTGGGATGTAGAGCTATGTGCTAAATACAAAAGGACAATGAGCATTTATATGAAACATTTGTCATTGTAGATTTTGAAGGTGGAGTTCAGAACAGTGGGATCATTGATACTGAAGATATTACAATTTATAATTGAAAACTCGCCAAGTTGAAAATGGCAACAATTTTGTTAAAACAAGAGGGTTTAAATGGCCAACTGTTACTCTGGTTCCAGACAATAAGAATTTAAAATGTTTGTATTTTAGGCATTATACCCAAGCGAGTCCTTGATAGGGATAATATTGATCAAGGGGTTGAATTTTAACAATCTTGGTAGAGGTTTAGTTAACAATGCTGCATGCCAATTATTTAAGCCCTTGGCCTTCTGGTTCATAAAAAAGATTGTTAAAGTTTAATGCTGTGAGTTCAGAAATGTTGTTAAAGAAAGAAGTTAATGGACATCAGATAGACGGCAAGGGGTCCTTTTTTAAAGCCACAATTTGCCTTGCTATGATGGGACACAGACAAATTGCAAGTATTTGAGCATTAACATATGTAGCGAACCAGTATGTTATGAATAAAAGGGCTTGCTACAAAGGGTCCGCCTGGTCCCGGCTTTTTGGTTACTCTGTTTCATAATTTATATTCACAACAAAGTACAACGGAGGCTGTTTATTTCTATTATTTAATTGTAACTTTATTCAAATATAACTCAACATACAAGGACATAAAATATATAAATCTATTAGTAGCTAGAATTATACCAAATCATAGCTCACGGATTCTCAGGAGAATTGGGATGTTGATGTCTCCGTGTCTGTACTCTATCAATTGTGTAAGCGATTAAAAAATATTATGATGAATGTGTAGCACAAACTCCAGCAAAAACTTTACACTAAGATGTTTAACATACCTGCATTGTTAACGAAGGTACGCGCTGATAAACAAGTGATAAATTGCAATGTTCGAGACTGTCGCATTTTAACTTCTTAAAGTTTGTGCAAATGCACGGTGAAAACCAGGTGCAACTGATGCTTTATTTGTCTATTTTGAAATAAACTAACGTCTCGTTTATTATATTTTGGTGCTTTAACTCATATTATTTGCAATTTTAGCCTTAAATTTGACCAAAAACCGTTGTCGCCTGTTTTGGTAATTTGCTGTAATCTCCGCGACTATACTGCTATATAATTTATTTCTAACGATGAGACGTCAACGGAAGTAATCTTGTATTTGAAATCAAGTGTGCAGTGATATTCAGTTACGGTATGGTCAGTCTTTTTTGACTGATTTTCTGTCCAAAATATGCATCCAAAATTATTGTCTTTTTTCTTTGGAAACAATTTGTAATGTCCGCTACGTTAATTTAGTCATTAATTGTATTCTGTTTCATATACTGTTCATTAATTAGGTAGTATGAACGGTAGACTTTACAAAAATCACAAACCGAAGGTTCACTTCAATTATACAATTCAATTTTGAAACAAAATAAAGGGATGCGTAATGTACAAGACCGTAATGTTCGATACCCTTTTTACTTCACAAGCAGTCATTTGTCAAGTGCTCACTTTAAAATTTGTCATTTCCATATATAACGTATAAGTAGTGATGTCAAATTAATATCATTATATCTCAAGCTACTGTACACCATTTGTAAAGGTTTCAATCAAAGGTACGAAAGCGATCTGGTAAGAACGTTTCTTTGTTTTAAATTATTGTATAACTTTTGAAGATGAACTAAATTATATATTATTTTAAAAGCAGCAATATTGTATAACATTTTAGGATACATACCATTGTAAGAATAAATTAACATATATGATCTTCACGATGTGTAATGTTCGCTACAGGTGGTATCGAACATTACATGTTTCAGAAAGTGTCTTGTCTAAACATTTGTCCTTATATAAAGTGGATTTAAATGGAAGAAAGTTATTTACTTTTTATTTAGTATTGTTCCTATTTTTCAAATTACAATGATTCATGCATCATGTATAACTATACAAAATGTATATAAATCATATACTAAACGGAAAATTAGTTAAACGAGAATCAAACTTATTAAATTCATCATATTTTCTTTTTGCGATATTTGATGATATTGGAACCGATGTATTTCATTAGCTGCTGCATCAAACTATGTATTTGAATATATATTTTTACATAAACTTATGATACTTACATAATAAAATGCTTAATAACATGGTCTCGAACATTGCACATATAGGTATCGAACATTACATAACGTTAAACTCCATTTTCTTCTGGTTTATTGGCAGAATACAATCGTGAAATCATGCGCAAAAATTTATAGAGATTACATACAACTATTAAAAGAGAATATAAGTTTAATATTCGCCATTTATTTCTTATGTAGGAGTAAAATCACCAAAAAATTCTTATTAAAATACACATTAAAGAGCTGCATTGCTGTTATGTGCCAAAATAATGATATATACATTTTAAAAATGCCTCTTATTGATGAAATACTGTCACATAAAACAGAAAATGTTTAACTTGACTCCTAGAAACGAAGTTTTATTGCTAGACTGCAGTATTTTCATCTCATGTTTTTTGTTTTTTAAATGTGTGTAATGTTCGATACAAATTGCTTGTTTACAATAAAGTAAATACCTTGTTCCAAATTTTCTCTTTTTATTGGTCAGATGACATTATGAACATATTTATACATTCATGATGCAGATTGATCCAAGAACATGTATTAAAACTATTATAGCTAAACATATTAAAAGTTTTACCTGGTGATACAGGGATAAATTAATGTCAGCCTGGAAATGCATTATGTATCATAGTTCATAACGTAAACAGACGCAAATATGATTAGAATTTGGTTAGTTTGTTATTACTTATATGCTACGGTATGCTTGGCCTAAATTCGAGATGATTAATAGTCATTTATTATACTGTTCAAATATCTTAGCACGTTGGTTTGTTATGTATCGTACATTTCAATGGGAAATGAGTGAAAATGTACTGTTTCTTTCAGTAGTCACCACAACTGCGTGACTTCTTTGTTGTTCAAGTTATTTTTCTACGTTGAAATTCAATGTCTGGTCTATCAAATTACAATAAAATAAATGTGTTTTTGAGATATTCATTTTTTCATTTTTATTCTTGCCAATATCCCAATTCTCCTGAGAATCCGTGAGCTGTGCACCCTTAGAGAATTATAGTCTAATCGTTTATCAGTGAAACTATTTCTTTAACACACTCGGGAAAGTGGATTATAAAATATACAAGTCCCGTAAATCACTCCTCGTTAACACACGTTTATTTTACCCACTTAGCCGATTTAATTAATATTAGCGAAGTTTAGCAACTTAGATATTTAGAATACACCACACTTCAATCATTACGGCACTTTAACACCATCGCAGAATTGAATCACACTTGATGAACTTAACACATAAACCACACACTAAGATTATAAACTAAGAACCAACCAACATCTTGGAAACTTTTACCAACTTCATAAATAAATACTGGAGATGGCCGGGTGTTTTGTCTACTTTACTTTATTTATGAACAACTTTAAACACTTAAGACTTTTCTTACCTCTTCTTGTGACATTTTTTAATATTTGGAAAGGTTTAAGTTTATTTTTAGGAACAACCAAAGACTAAAATTATATTGGAGAGCTTCACATACGCTCCGGTGTCTCAGTAGTACACCATCTGAATTTCGCGCGCATGACGTTTATATATGAACTAATGACGTCACTAAAGTAGACACGCGATATAAACAAATATGGCTGCCCAAACGCGGAAGTAAGATAATTCTAACACTTCCAAGATGAATTTCGTCCATACAAGGAATATCTATGATAGATTCACGCTATGAACGGCAAGATATCACATTCTTGTACACAATAAATGTAAGTTTTATAACACTCCATGAGGGAATAAGTTATAATTAGCTAACAACTAACGAAATATTTAGTCATAAAATCGTTGTCAAAATTACTCTGAAAATGTGAAATTCTAGCGGGTGCACAGCTTATATTTTAGAACAATAATTCATAAACCCTGAAAAATAATGTCATGATAGCATAGTTACACATGAATAAACAGTGATGCAATAAATAGTTCGTGCCAAGAGACCTCTGTATTAAATATCATATGTAAGGACAAAATAACGAGTAAAGCATGAGTAAATGTGAAAATACAAGCATATAAAAAGGATCAAATGACAGACTGGATCGTTACACATAGTAACAGTTTAAATGAAATGTATACATGGTGAGCACTTAAATAGTAACACTATTAATGAAGTACAATGTATGTACATGGTGAGCACTAACATAGCAATACTATAAATGAAATATATTATGCTTCAGTAATAACAAGAACATTTATATCTTTGAATAAATCCGATATTGTTTATGTTGACATTGGATGTGTGTTGTACAAATGTGTGAACAATTGAATTTAAAGACACACTCCCATTAACTGCAAAGTTATGCAATAGTAGAAAAATGAAATATAAGTAAATTTAGCATAAATAAAGACACTGCTTTCCTCTCACTCAGGTCAAGCAAATATTTCAAATTTAAAATAATAAAGTTTTTTAATATGTTACAAATAATTTTACAGTATAGGTTGTCGGTTAACAGAAATAGAGCTGGACGTTGAGACATATCCCCCCATTTGTCTCTGTCCAGTTGAACCAGACAAGCACAGTCTCCAAGTCTGGTTCACTCAATAAAATTCCAGGGACCAGACAAGGAGACACTTCCTACCTGTATTCAATTAAATCCGAGCATTCAAAATATTTGCAGGTTGCACTATGTTACAAGATGATCTAGACAAACTAACCGGTAAAGTTGGAAAAAGTCTGGGGAAATTGCCTAGTAAATGCAAAGCAATCCATTTCTTCAAATATTAAAAAAAACAAGCTTTTAATTACGTGAGACTGCAAATATGATAAGTTAATATTTAAGTGATTTCAATTATGTAATTCAACACTTTACCAAACATGCCTTGAGAGCGTGTAGTTATGTTGAGGATTTCAATGAACGTAATCAATATATTACAAATAAACTTCTTCAACAGGGCTACCGTTATTACAAATTGCGTAAATATTTTGCTAAATTTTACTATCGTAATTCTGATTTGGTTTTGAAATTCAATAGTAATCTAAAGACTCTTCTGCGAGAAGGTATTTCAAAACCCGATTTTTATGGGGATGTGGTTTACAAACTTCGTAAGATTTTGGGTCATGGCAATTTTCCAACTGTATTTGCTAAAATTATAAAACGTTTTGTTAAAAGAGGTTACGACCCAACTGTTTTGAGACACACCGCATGTTTGGTGTTCAACCCGTTTACAGTTGGACGCTATGCTTCCCTCTTTGATTGTGTCTGACGGAAGAGAGGGGGAGGACTCTGTGATGGGCAGTTTTTAAATCCCACTGGGACGAAACTGTTTTGATTTCTGTCCTCTGGCCTGTTTCGTCGGGCCCTTAAGGGTGTTTCTCTTGGTGCTCTGCCTTCTGCAAAGGCATTGAGTACATACGTTTTTTGGTTCTCAAGGTTTGCTTTTTATATATTTATACACGAGCATTTTTGTGTTTTACATACCATGCCTTTTGTTTCCATTGCGTGTGTTAGAGATTCACCTAGCAGGGATTACTTTTATTTACACTGTCCTGTGACTTTGGAACATGGTGGGGGTAAGAGTGAGGTTGGGTGCGCACCATAAACCGGTTTAAGCTCCCCAGTGGTGTTTTTGCCACTGACCGTTCCAAGGCGGTGCCCCACTGTGTTCCTTTAATTGTTCGTTTTGTCCTCGTGTGTTTGCTTTGTATGCTAGTGTGTGTTGGTAGTGTATATATGTGTGTGTACATGATTGTGTGTGTGTGTGTCGTTTGTGTGTGCGTGTGCGCGCGTGTGTGTGTGTTGGTGGTGTGCACTTCTGGGTGATGTGGGGTTCGTTTTGGGGAGGCTGCGTTTTTGGTACGTGGCATTCCCTGTTTGATATTATTTTTGTTTTTTTGGCCAAAAAAGGCCATTTTTTCTCGTCTAGGATCATTTTCTATTGTTTATAAAACAAACAGTAAACGCGTTGTAACTCTCTGGAGGTAACAGAAATTATTTAACCTCTTCACCGGTTACACCGTTAACTCAAGCGGAGTAACTCAGCATATCTCAATAACGTCTATCGGTCGCTAAGTTAAGGGTCGCCACTATCGGTCGCTGTTTTGTGGTCATTCAATGCAGCTTTTCGAGTCCGAATGGATTTAAAATCATTTGATGAAATCCGACAATTAAACCGAATACATTGTATCATTCATTTACTTCATCGTTTATGTTTATAATACCCCCCCCCCCCCCTTTAACAAAAACCCACTTTTATTATCCATTTCCGTTTTAAGCACGCATGTAATTTTACTAATGGAAATAAGGATGTTCACATTGTATGAAATGTCGGATCCAAATACTCCTCTCGATTACGTTTAATTTCCATAATACATGTATACATGCGGGATGCCAAAACAAGACTTGATCCTGAATCTGCCTGATGGTGTAGTAATTCAAATACTCTGAATTTTGCCTACATTAGTGTTACAATGACTTAAAGCATTAACACGTGTATTACACAACGGAAACGGGTTTTAAAACCGCTACACTATATGTTCATATTGAAATTTCAAAAGCGTTTGCAACGCTTTTGAATTTGGTAGCGTATATTTTAGAATTTAGAGATATACGTGGCAGGAATTTATACTAGAGCCTTTTTATATGACTATATGTTCTAAAATACGTTATTTACATACAGTTTGAAGAACTTTATTTTTTTACCAAAATCTGAGAGCGAGCAGCTTTAAGGATAAAAGTTCTGTACAGTATAATTAAACTAGAACAAAGACTAAAATCGGATATTTTATTCATAATTAGAAAAGCACAAGAATTTCATCATTTTAGAATCAATTTACAAATTTTCAATGTTCGTGACGTCGAATTGAATGTTCGTGCACGTTCAACACACGTGTAGCATGTATTGTAGGCTCACTGACCTCCATTCGACATAAAACACGCAAATTTTGCTATCTTGAAAGCTTCATAATAACAATATACGTTGAGTATTTGTTAAAAATTTTACGACTTTCGTTAAGACTATCCTTTGGTAAAAAAATCACTTAAAATTTTGTGATTATAAGCTTCTTGTACATAAAATTAAGATAAACGTCAAATTCATGATGTATGCCGTCACGCTTGATTAAATGCTTTTGTATAGAATTCTAAACACCCTGTGATGTAGAAAGTAGTCTCAAAATATAAATTTGCAAATAAAAAGTTAAAATTTAATTAAACAATTTCGAACCGTACAAAGCTTTTGTCCTTAAGTATAGAAAACCCCCTTACACTTGTTGTGCGGGTATATAATTACAATGCAAGAGTTAAATCAAACGTGTTACCGTAAACTATTCAATTGATCATGTTATGTAACTGTTGAACAATAAATGGGTAGTAAACGATTTATTGCAGAAAGTCTCTGTGCTGATTAGTTGATTTAAAATGAGGCATTTTTCGATAATGTTATTCTTTAAAATTGTATTTGTTTATGATCATTTTACGTTCATTTAACACATTTTTAGCTTTCGATATTATAATCTGCTCGATGTAGGGAGTTTCCCTTTAAAACTGCTCGCCAGGAAATGTCAATCCATTATCAGTAGGCGATACGACAGCAGAGAGTAATCAAATGTATTCCTTGGGAAAACATGAACTTTATTGCTTGCACTTTTTTAACTGTACATGTCGTTAGTGTTTGAGAACTTTATTTTTTTACCAAAATCTGAGAGCGAGCAGCTTTAAGGCAAAATGTATACATTTAGCTTGTTTTCACCAGCATATTTTCATTTTTAAAATGAACCTATATCAGCTAGACAAACATTTAAATTGAAATAGAATAATAAGAGGGCCAAGATAGCCCTATATCGCTCACCTGCGACTTATGACAATATGTGACCAAACTTCAACTCTAAACTATATATCGTAAACTCAAACAGAATTTAAATGACACCTGTATGACATACACAAGGTTTTGAACCGGGTGACCTAGTTTTTGACCTCATGTTACCTATATTTATACCCGACCTAGATTTAATCAACAAAAGCATACTGACAAAGTTTCATGATGATAGAATGAAAAATGCAACCTCTATTGCATACATAGTACAAACTACATAGTATTTAAAAATACTGCCGCAGCAAGATAGTATTCAAATTTCAAATTTCCTACAGCCAGTAGAGGCCAGTAGGTACAGTCTGATAATGATTAGGGTAGGACGACTGTAAAGATTTACAGACATCATTTCGAAGATCGGTAAATGTCGGTAAACTTCCGTAGATTCCGGAGATTTTTTTACATGTGATTTATTTTTGATTTACGAAATAATATTTCATCTAGTTCCTTATTTCTTTCATTATATTGAATTTAACTACTATAATTTGCTTGAATAATCAAATTATGTTGGAAAAAAATTAAACCGGAAGTGACAAGTGCGAATCGAAAGTAATTTGTATTCGCGAAAACAACAAAGATGAATCGTGATGGAAAATGACGTTTTTTTACTGAGCTAGCCAACTGTATGGCGAAGGAAACATATCAAGAACAAGAACTGTATCGGCAAAACGCAACGGCTCCAATTTAACGATGCTGCTCCAACTAGCGTAACGACAAGGCTCCAATAAAACATGGCCGATTTCGCCAACAAAACATACACGAGTATAACAGATTCGTATATTTTTTATAGTTATCAGCGAATTCTGATGAAATGAATACTCTTACGGAATGCCCACACCTGTCCTGCATGACCGTAGCTTGTCGGCTTTTTCAGACATCCGTGCGTGTGAAAGTAATGCAAGTTGAATGCAGAGAATTCAACGGTAAACAGTGCAAAAACACACCAAAAAAATGGATTTTGAACAAAATTAGTGAAGTTAAGGTGTTTAGGATAAAACAAATGCACTGGCATGTTACTTTTAGTCAAATCTCGCAAGATTATACTCGTAGTTTACCGATCTGGTATGTCTATAGGCAAAAATCTACTTTTCTTAAGAATCTCTTATCGAAAAATCTCACGTGTTTATGCCATTTTGTCCCTCCTCGTTGTAAAATAAACATAGAACATGAAAATATTCCAAATACTTTGCTAAAATGACAGGATTCATGAAGAGAGCAGAACATTTTTGTTTTTTCAGATTGTGTATCGTCTTGCTCATATGATATTATTACATGTACATATGATACAATGTACGAACACGTAAATATTAACAGGTCATACAAACAATATGAAACTAGTAATTATGACTTTCAGAAAACACGCTTTTTTTTTCTGAGAAAAATCTTGTAATTAAGAAAAATAGACGAAACCCGTGGGCAAAGTTGTTGTTTTGCAGTTTTATGCACCTTATCTTTGGTACCATGTTTAAAGCAAAGTAAAAGCAGTCCTTACAAAACTTCCTTTTAAATAAGATTCAATAGTTGTTGTATGGCGATTGTCTTAAGCCAGTATTCATCGACTGCAGGTATGGAAGAGGTGTGCTCTATATTTTTGTTATGCTGCAGCTTGCAACACAAGTGTAAAATGTCTTGTTTTAGTAAACAAGAGCTGCGAATGTCTTCACATTGTCTACCCGTTTAACATGTCAAACAGCTGAACATTTTGATGCAAGATACACAATGATACACTTTATTAACTGCAGCTGTGTGCACATACTTTGCTGCAGGCATGCAGACTATGCATGGTATAGTCTGCAGCCCTACATACTATGCATGGTATAGTCTGCAGACCTGCAGACTATGCATGGTATAGTCTGCAGACATGCAGAGTATGCATGGTATAGTTTGCAGCCCTGCAGACTATGCATGGTATAGTCTGCAGACCTGCAGACTATGCATGGTATAGTCTGCAGATATGCAGAGTATGCATGGTATAGTCTGCAGACCTGCAGACTATGCATGGTATAGTCTTCAGACCTGCAATTACAGAATACCTGTACTTTATGGTTGTACATATTTTGCTTCAGGCATGCAGAGTATGTATGGTACAAGCTGCAGACAGACAATGACTTTTAGAAGTAAATGCAGTCACTTATTTCTTGTGTAAGGGATCTGGTTCATCAACTGCAAAATTGTATACTACATAAAGTAGTTGGACTATTGATGCAGTGTATTATCTGCTCAATGTGACAAACGGATGTGCTGTTCTAAAATGGTCTGTACACTCCACGTGGTTGTCAATGAATTTGGAAATGCAAGTGTCTGACATAAGACCCACAGCGCACCCAAGGCACCGTGTCACAAATATAATGTGACGACAGGCACTAAGGATTGCAGAGCCTTGTCCGACAAACACTCACATTCTCAAATTGACATTGCCTGAAAAGACGAGGCTTTTCCCTTTATGCTGTCAATTATGGCACTTCTAACATATATAGAGAGTTACAGACAGAGTAAACCTCTTCATCTACCTTGCCCACTAGACACCAGTTGATGGAATTAGTTTGAAACATTTTAGTAAAACACACCTAATCAAGCAAACTCAAAATTTAGATGCATTCAACAAACAACAATTGCCCAACAAAGTTGTCATTTTTAATGTTTTTTATTCTATACTATAACACACACTACATTTCGTTCACTTACATTTTGCCCTCATGTATAATCCAATCAAATGCTTTACAATTTATAAAACAAATTAATGCCACAAATTAGTTAAATTTTTTAAGTTTTTGTAGGTAGGACTAGTCTAAAAGGGACAAGCCTAACCCTCTATTTCTTCAATTAAAATAATGGGGTCGGCCGTAGACGCACATTCAAGTCCGTTTTAACCCAGTAAACTAAGATATATTATGGTCTGTAGATGTAGACTATATGGATGTTCAGTAGAACACTTGTGTCGCCCTCTTACACTTTGTCAGAATAACCAATAATTCTGTGACAAAATCTAAGTACAATAAGGGGCATAACTCTGTCAAATATGGCCTTGACCAACAAAATTTGGCGGTATCACAACCCTTTGACATAAGCAATACAATTTGAAACTTTGATGAAGAAATCTTAAGAAATGGCAAAGTTATAGCCAATATTAAGTTTTTGTGACAAAATCTAAGTACTAAAAGGGGCATTACTCTGTTAAATATGACCTTGACCTACAAAATTGGCGGCATCACAACCCTTTTGAAATAAGCAATCAATTTTGAAAGTTTGATAAAGAAATCTTAAGATTTGGCAAAGTTATAGCAAAAATCTAAGTATAAAATATAGGAATAACTGTTTTGTAATTTTGATATTTGCGATACGGTTTTTAATGGTCGCAAATATTCCTAAAGTGCGACACAAAAACTGTTAGTGAGTTATAGGTTCATATTACAAGAATTAAATTTTGTAAACAGACTTTTTGTAGTATTGGCATTTCAAAAATTAAAGTTCATACAAAGCATACCTAACTAGATACTTATTTAAAACATATCATTCTTGCATCTGCCTCTTAATTCTGAAATGTTTTTTTCACACTTTTGTTGTACGTTGAATTATTGACAAGCTTAAAGTTTCAGTTCATTTTGCTGTTAACTTCTAAAACACGACTGTCTTTCTAAACAATATTTAGGAACTTTCTTCACTCCCACGATATGACAATGGCTCCTGAAATGAAAAAAAAATGTGGTAATAAGAGAATGTATGTAGAAAGAAAGTTGAACAATACATGCTATGATAACATGAGACTCAGTTGGCAATATGTTGCTCATCAGAGCAGTCTGTATCTTATTTGGTCAACATTCAATTCTATGAAGTACTGTTTTACTTTAGAACCAGTTACTGTTACTGTTTTGAGAGAAAAGTGTTCAACCTATTAATGATTTGACTAAAGAAGCACCAAATCAGATGACAGAAGAAGTGATAATAGCGACCATTATGACCCACATTCAAAATTGGCATTGATATCATGAAGATAATTATTTTTAAATTTTTCCTGATGAGTGCTGGTCAAATGTGACCCATGTGCTTATATTGTAGTAAGTGTAGTTAGACTCAGCTTCTGCAGACACTATATGAGCTATTTCAGCTAGAGTAAAAATGGAAGCAAAATCATTACATGAAATATTTAACGGAAGAGACAATTTAACTAAGAGAGATAATTAAAAACAAGAGGGCCATGCTCACCCTATATTATATTGCTCACCTGAGTATCAGTGCACTTGCCTAGTGCCTATTGTCAATTTTGACCCCTTGGGCATGATTTGAACAATTTTGGTAGAGAACCACTAGACACTCTTAAATACCAAATATCTAAGCTTTAGGTCTTATAGTTTTTAAAAAAAGATTTTCTTACAAAAACCTATGCAAAATCAAAAGGTCGGGCCAATTTGACCCAAAGGTCATCATTTGAACAATGTTAGTAGAAGTCAGCTAGGCAATGATACATTCTAAATTTTGTGCAAGTTCTAGACCTTGTGGTTTCAAATAAGAAGAATTTTTTTTGTTGTAAGTTTTTTCTATTTAGGCCTATTTAAAAACAAGTGGCTCCCTGTCATGGTCAATTTTGACCTAAGGGTCATAATTTGAACAATCTTGGTAGAGGTTCACTGGACAACACCACACGCAAAATATCTAAGCTCCAGGCCTTTTGGTTTCAGAGTAGAAGAATTTTAAAGTTTTCCATATAGACATAAGTCTACATGTTAAAAAAAGTGACCTCCCAGGCGGGATAAATTTTAAACCGGGGGTCATAATTTGAACTATCTTGGTAGAGGTCAATAAGGAAATGCCACATGCCAAATATTTTAGCTCTCGGCTAAAGATATTTCAGTTTTTCTTTTCAGTTGCCATAGCAACCTGAGTTCTGCATGGAATGGAATTATTTCAATTACTATGATAGGGCTCCATGCTAGGCACATCCCTGCCAAGTTTTATCAACATTAGCCTAGTGATTACATGAATATATAAATAGAGAATATTTAAGGAAAATGTGAATGCATGCCAGACAGTGAACGATCCTAATAGCTTACTGTGGAGTTTTGTGCCATGTGAGCTAATAAGTGAAGGAATATGTGTAGTTGTTCAAGGCTGGACTTGTTTCTTTCTTCTTTTCTATTTCTATGAAACAAGGGGGCCTGAAGATGGCTCTTTATCGCTCACGTGGGTCTGCGACTTATGACGATATGTGACCAAACTTCCAACTCTGAACTTTATATCATAAACACAAACAATCTGTTTGACCTTGACAAGGCAAAACTTTTGATCGATTTACATGATGATTTGGTTGTAAATGTCACCTGTATGGCATACACAAGGTTTTTAACCGGGTGACCTAGTTATTGAATTCAGAGTACCCATATTCATACTCCACCTACATTTCATCAAGACAATCATACTAACAAAGTTTCATGAAGATACAATGAAAAATGCAACCTCTATTGCATACACAAGGTTTTTCTATGATTTGACTGGGTAACCTAGTTTTTGACCCCAGATGACCCATATTTGATCTCGACCTAAATTTCATCAAGGCGATCATACTGACAAAGTTTCATGAAAATCAAATGAAAAATGAAAACTCAAATGCATACACAAGGTTTTTATATGATTTGTCCTTGTGACCTAGTTTCTGACCCAAGATGTCCCACATGTCGAACATGGTGTTGTGCATGACACACCCTCATCAGTTCACATGGGTAAAAATTGTGAAAATTATGTAAAAATTTGTCCATGCATGTGGAAAACACCGGGTATGGGTAGCAATTTTTTCAAGCTTTTTCAAAATATTGACCGTGACCTTGACCTTTGACCAACTCACCCAAAAAACGAAAGGGATCATCTACATGTTGCAGGCAATATTCTGAGCCAGCCTGATGAAAGCTGGATGAAAATTGTTACATGCAAAGTGCTATCAAGGACTTTTTCATCATTGTGACCTTGACTTTTGACCCACTGACCCCCTACATGTTGGAGGCAACCTTCTGAGAAAGTTTCATGATAGTCAAATTTGAAAATTTTGACCTGTACAGTGTTATAAAGGAAAAGTTTACGAACAGATGTACGGACAAGTCAACAAACAAACCACCATGGGCTGGCATAAGTTCTGCTGAACATTACAGCTAAAAATCACTACTTTTATTTGTTGTGAGTAAAATTCTCACGTATAGGTCATCATTTTTTTTTATAAAACAACATGATTAGGTACCTTGACAGACACACCAATTGTTTTTTTTTCCTGAAATTAGCTGCAAACAGAATCCCTCCATGTCTGCTACATTGTCAAACAATTCACTTGTAATTTACTGAAAACAAGAGCTGTCCCTCACAAGTGACGAATGCCCCCGAAAGAGGTGCCTCACAGTCTGTGTCCTCTCCATGTGCTCAATAAATGTGCTATGTAATTTTAAAATCCTTCCATGCATGACAGAGTAATCATGCATACAGTATTCCATTACTTTAAACACTAAGTGTGACCTTGACCTTTGAGGTAGGGACTTGGGTCTTGCACGCGACACATCCGCTTGATGTGCTAGACATTTGTGCCAAGTTATTTTAAAATCCTTCAAAGCATAATAAAGTTATAGTCCGGACACAAATGTATGCATATATACAGGATTCCATTACCTATAAACTCTAAGTGTGACCTTAACCTTTGTGGTAGGGATGTGGGTCTTGCACGCGACACGTCGTCTTGATGTGCTAGACATTTGTGCCATACTATTTTAAAATCCTTCAAGGCATGACAAAGTTACAGTCCGGACACGAATGTGTGCATATATGCATATATAGAGGAATCCATTACCTTCAAACTCTAAGTGTGACCTTGACCTTTGAGCTAGGGACCTGGGTCTTGCACGCGACACGTCGTCTTGATGTGCTAGACATTTGTGCCCAGTTATTTTAAAATCCTTCAATGCATGACAAAGTTACAGTCCGGACACGAATGTGTGCATATATGCATATATAGAGGAATCCATTACCTTCAAACTCTAAGTATGACCTTGACCTTTGAGCTAGGGATGTGGGTCTTGCACGCGACACGTCGTCTTGATGTGCTAGACATGTGTGCCTAGTTATTTTAAAATCCTTCAATGCATGACAAAGTTACAGTCCGGACACGAATGTGTGCATATATAGAGGATTCCATAACCTTCATACTCCAAGTGTGACCTTCACCTTTGAGGTAGGGATGTGGGTCTTGCACGCGACACGTCGTCTTGATGTGCTAGACATGTGTGCCAAGTTATTTTAAAATCCTTCAATGCATGACAAAGTTACAGTCCGGACACGAATTTGTAAGTGGGGACGCACGG
The DNA here is from genome assembly GCA_022818135.1 of Saxidomus purpurata. NCBI lineage: Eukaryota > Metazoa > Mollusca > Bivalvia > Venerida > Veneridae > Saxidomus > Saxidomus purpurata. Next base: position 36,086,330 of record JAFMSR010000015.1, read on the forward strand.
ACGGACGGACAGACGGACAGACGGACGGACAGACGGTCAGACGGACAGACGGACAGACGGTGCGATTTTAATATGCCACCCTTCGGGGGCATAATAAAAAGAAAATGGTACATCAAAATTTTCAGCATTGCAACTTACACATTACATACAAATGTATATCACTTTCAATGAACTTTCAAGTTTACATCACCTTCACTGGACATTATGTTTACATAGAAAAACATTACGTGGACATTCCAGGAAAACAAGATTTTTCTATCAAATAATGTTGTAGAAAAGTTCCTCAGAGTATTCATGTTTATAAGCAACACCGTATGAAAATACTATAGAACTTTTAAAATACTAATAGTATGGAAATTGCTAGCTTAAAGATTTAGGAACAAAGAAAGTACTTATGTCTACAGGTATTTGAATTTAAAAGTGGATATTTTACCTTTAATTTACACTAGAAATAATATTCAACTGACCATCAATTGACCAATATATACAACAATAGAGAGAACAGACAAAACAGCCAAAATTGACTTACATTTACCACCAAAGGGTAGATTTAATTGTACATTACCCTTATTTCATCAATTATAAATTTTACCACATTGGAGAATTAAGTCATTTTTTGCATCAAAACATACAAAAAAATATCGCAAAATATTCAATTGACCAGTCTGAGTATTGACCACAATGGGAGAAAATTTATTATTTATTATTGACCGGGTGGCTTTGACCACACAACACTGCAAGTAAGACCATGTATATTTATCTTTGTTCTGAAAATCACCATCAAACTTGCTACAAAATTATTATGTAACATAATGCATTATATCAATTCCGAAATGAACGAGAAACAAGTCTTCAATTGTTTTTAAGCAAGTTAACTCACATACCAATGTGTTTTCCATGCAGCTGCAGAATATTTGGCTTCAGAGCAGCAGTTGTCAGGCAGAGCAGGATGTGAAAATGGTTGAGATGACACTACAAGATGCATGCTTTCCTGAAAATTTAGTACAAAACTTAAAATAACATAGTTACAGAAACAAGGTCTGAGTATAGCAGTTTCTCTTGTTTACATATATCTTTCTTATTTACATTTTTCTCCCCTGAAATTGGTACACAACATCTTGGTGGGTCATCTAAGAATATTTCTTTTTCATGTTACAGAGCAGTGTTTAATGTTGGATGGTCAATCAGAATTCAGGCTTTAGTATACAAATTTACAGTATAAATGATTGAATGTTAAATTGCTAATTCTAACACAAGTCAATCCGCATATAGGTGTATAGTGAAAAAAAAAGTTTACTCTTTTGTTTCAATATACAAATGTATCAGTATCTATGGGAGCTGCCAGGTCCCTGTGGCTAGCATCAAATGTGACGGCAAATATTGATATAGAAATAATAGAACACCAACAACATGATATAATAAAATATGCAAAATTAATTAGTGAAACAATTTATTCATTACATCTATATCATAAAATTCTTCAAAACATTCTAAAAAGCTTGAAAATTCGTATCAAAGTCTTTTAACATTAACTGAATAATTTCTAAACCTTCTGTTTTGAAGTGCATGCAACATGTTCTGTCATCATGGTGACTGGTCATGGAGGTGAAATCATTTACAATTTTGGGAGGTGAAATGACTGGGGGGCTGACTCGGTGGTGGGTCAGGGAGGGGTGTTCCCTCCAGACGGGAAAAAATTTAGCTGTGTCTATGAAATGGTACAATTTTCAGCATCATATTTCACCTTCTCTGAACTGCAGCCCTAAAGCCCAGCTGGCACGACACATCTGTCAGTCTTTATTCATTTGGCGTTTCAGTGTGACCCCTTTCACAGATCTGACTGTCACACCTTTGACTTTGTACAACTGTAGCACAGATGCAAGACACACTTAGTGACACTATCTTTTTCTTTGCATATATATTACTCCAAATAATTGTACTCAGTGGGTGAATATCGTTATATTTTTTGCTAGGCGCTTTCCAGCCTCCGAGCGAAGATAACTATAAAATGTCCGTATGTAAAATGGGTCTGCGTTTGAAGTCTTATTATTGAGACTAACTAGGACTCTAGCCAGTAAAATGTCAACCTGTAAAATCGGTCTACCTTCAAAGTGGAAATAGTAAGACTAAACTTGCAACTATCATAATCATGATGAAAATCCTAGTAACACACCTATTTGGGTCAAAATAGCATTTACTGTTACCAGGTACGTGAAAACCCTAAACGTATACAAATGGCGCCAGCAATTCAAAAGGGAGGTAACCACCAGATGGCAGAATAGTAGATATGCCCTCGTACATAAGACAGTTCGTACTCCGTCGTCTTTTCAGACATAAAGGGGACCACAGACACCGTAAGTCATCTTCACAAAAACTATTAAGAATGTAGATCAAGATCTGGTTCCGACTTCTCAAACATTAAATGCTGCTAGATTATCTGTTTTTACTTTGATAAGGCGGTCGGAAAATGATGATGGGGCAGTGGCCGACAAGCCTTCTACGGTAATGGCGTGTACTGTACTGTAGATCTAATTAATGACAATAACGGACACCAAGTTGTTTGTAAACGAAAATAGAAGGTTTTATCTTGTGAATATTTAGCATCGACCAAGAAACGTTGACTCACCTTTATAATTTGTCTTATCCGAAGAAAACAGCAATTTACAACCACTCGGAGAATTCTATGCTGATTGTTCTTCCGTTGATCCCCATTTATCCTAGAGTCTATTATTTCTCCCTGCAAACTTGTTTCTCGATGCCATGTCCAACCTCAACAGCGTTTAGAATAAGTGTAGATGACAATGACGTCATAGCGTTTTCGTCATAGGGCTTTGACGTTGTTGCATTCGCAACTTTGTTCCGGTATTTTCAGTCCTTTGGGGTTTCTGGTAGTTAGGTCTTCCGGTGAGCATGCGCAGTGAGATAGCGAAGGTGAAGCATGATGGCAACATCGTTTACTTAAATCCCAAACCCTTTCCTATTAATTGCCCACTGCTCAAGGTCCTTTAGGGTGGTAAGCTTGTGCCCACAGTGTATAAGATAAATATGATGTCACTGATCCAGAGTAAACAAATGTTGAGTGATTTGATATTTTGGCAGTTTCAAAAAAATCAGCAGTGAAACTAGATCTCTGGAAATTTCAGGTAATAATCTAAAGTTTAAAATACTTTTGTGTACTTCGCCATACTTGATAAAAACGAACCTGGTAGATCTAAAGAATGCTAAGTTGCTAACCAGCAACAACAGTGTCAATCATCAATGTTGCCATAACATGATCATGATGATAGATCAACAACTTAACCCTGTTTGATATTATTTTTGTTTTTAACACTGTCTTGGCCAACAATGAAACAACAAGAAAATAGATCTCTTTATTAAATATGAAAAAGCCCTAGCGCACAATTAGTTCGGCTAATGATCTAACTATAGTGAAAAAATGACCATTCTAAGAAATAGTGACCAACTTTCAGATCTGAAAGGTAGCAAATGTCTTCATATTTTATGAGATTATCTCAGATATGCTAAACAGATTCTTGTTCCATAATACAACTAAATATCATTACGATTTGAAAGTAGATCTAGGGGTCACTGAAATAGGTTCAGCTGAGTATCTGTTACTAATTATGCAAAACAGGGTTGCCTGTGATAAACAGAACTATAAAATTTTGTTGGAATAGTTTCCACTTTATTGTACATCACACAAATAGAGGACAGATATAACAATAGTAATTCTTAAAGAGAATAGATTTAAAATATGTTATACATCCTACTCGTCATTTCATTGCCGGTTGAACAGTTCTAAACTTCCGGTCAAAAGCTAGCTGAAAAACATCTATGTATGTAGGTTATATCTACATGTACATACATTTTTGTATACGCAGTGATTGTTGTATAAATGTTTGACAAAACAGCGATAAGGCAAAAGTAAATATCTGTGTAACCCGACCCTACCTGGCGAAACCCCCGACTCTAGAGTTTTTTTTCAAACAAAGTAAAAAAAAGGTGAAGTGTCCCTTCCCTATGTTATGCATGTAGACTAACTAGCATTTTTGGACCGTTACCCTAAACACAGATTGTTCTTTTCCAACCTATAGAATTTTTTCACTTTTCACTTAAAAAACAAACAAAAAGCTTTGTCCCTACCCTATCTAACATTTTTGGGACTGTTGCCCTAAACACACATTTTTTTTGCGTTATGAGTTTCTTTTATCAAAGGGGCTATACACATTTGATTTTTTATTTATATATACATTATACTATGTTTAAAAAAAAATTCAAGCATGCCTTGCCCCTTTGTCTTTTGTGGCAGTGACTGCCAGTTAGCATCATACAAGTACATTGACATATCTAATTAGTGATTGTATATTCTTCCACAGAATTGGTTGACCATTGATGTCAGAGCTGCTGTGAAAGAGGATAGCCAAACAAGGAAACTAAAGGACATTTAGCTGATATTTAGACTGTAGCGGGGTAATAGCAGTTTCGTAAAAAGTAAAGATTACATTCAAATAATTAAAGGTAACTTAGTACTATAATAGTGTTTCTATTCAGAAATCGGGTTTTTAATATTATTAATATAACTTAAGTCAGTTCTACTACAAATATAAAAATTACAAAACAGTAAATTCTATAATATAAAGTTGTTTTTCTACAAGTCATTTATGATAGCGATCTATTAGAGAAGGCCTCTATGTTGATTATTTGTGGAAAAATGAAGCATTATTCGACATAAATTGCTCTTAATAATGTCATTTATTTGCCATTTTACAATCATTGAACATGTTATTTCTGTTTTGAGTACATGTGTATAGAATATGTGAGATGTAGGGAGTGTCTGCCTTTAAGGGTACTGTCTGTATTGAAAGATGAGCATGTATGTTAAAGGTCCATTACTTAGACCAAATCAAATGTTATTTTTAATCCTGAATTGTAACAGCTAGGCGTCTTCTCAGAAGGAAAATAAGCATGCCTATTTTTAAATAAAGTTGAAAGAATTGCACTTCCAACATAATTTCTGACTGTTGACAACATGCAATAAAGCGAAAGGAGGACGAAGAGACCACCCAGGTCAATCTAAGGAAATACAAAACATTCACTCGTTTTTCTTCTGCAGTACTTCAAACAGGGAAATACTCCACGGCTGTTGTAAAGTTGTAGACTGTTTCAAACTGTATATCCCTGTTACAATTCCAGAAAGTTCTATTTGGTCTTAGTTATGGACCTAAAAGCACCTTTTACAACCTTTTCCAAAAATTTAAAGTCCCATTAGCACTTTAGATATAATTCTTATTGATAAGAAATTGACAATATATAATACTGATAGAGCTATGCTCTATTTTATATAGTATAAAAACAAAAATAATATCAAACAGGGAATGCCACATACCAAAAACGCAGCCTCCCCAAAACGAGCCCCATAGCACCCAGAAGTGCACACCACCAACACACACACACACACACACACACACATAAAAACATACATATAAACCAGTGTTGACACCCGTTACTAATATATATATCGTTCATTTTTGTCGCTTGACGTCACAAAATAGAATTTCATGTTACAATTGAAAAACTGGCTGCGATTTACATGTATGTTTTGCATGTACACCTAGGGGGATGACTAGTGAGGTTTTGGATTTTTGCACTTCCGGAAATTTACATTTGTGATATTTCAAAATTGATGATTTAACTGAGAAAAAAAAATGCAGTAGCAAACTTAGGCACAACCGGAATATTTTAGTGCAAAAAAAGAACACTTTTGAGAAAAAATATTTTGATCTCACATCTTGTGACTAAATTGACAAATTCTGGCATATGCCAAAATGGGGTTAAGGGGTAAAAAAATAGCCAATTCTCAAAAATTGTTTATTCAAACTTTATTACAAGAAGAATTGTTAGGGCATAAAAATCAATCAATAACTACATGTATGTAGTTCCTTTTACAGTTCATTGTTACAGACCTATGCCGTAATATCTAAAAGCTCGTTGAAATCTAAAAACACTCTTTTGGTCAGTTTTTTAAAAATTTCTTTCTTATATTATATGCACATTGATCCCCATTTTTTATGTTTGCATTGCAATTCACCCATCATTATTTGCCCAGAAATTAACAAACAATATGTTAGTCTCCATAAAAAATTAGGTCAACAAAATTTCTTGTTATTTTGAATTTCAGCAGTGACTCCCCTTAATTAAAAAAGTATTGAAAAGTTTTGAAAAGTTTTTCAAGCAAAGAAGGGTCAGTTTAGCTGGTAAGACAGCAGCTGTCTTGGTAACATAAGAACTTCATATAATTTTACATCCAGCTTGCTAAGGCGTAAAAAAAATATGTTTGTTTCAGGTTTCCCGACCTACCCTATTTTTTTGCCCCGACCCTAGAACATTTTTTGCATGTTAATATTTTTAGCATAAATTCATTAAAATCTACCTACCTACCCTATTTTTGGCGGACATGAAAACTAAAACAAACATTTTTTTTATCGGCGTAATGGGACTTTAACCTAGAACTGTAGTAAATCAAAGCACTGAAAGTGCCGGCAACAAGGAGCTCAATGCAAAATTGGGAACAAGGTTTTTTTTCTATATTACAGACAAAGAGTGATAGTTTGTGATAATATTTTGCTCACAGTACTTTATTTCGGTTACTATCCGTTTATTTTAATCACAGACTTGAAGTTCATTGATAAAACATTATGTTGATGTTGTTTTTAATTATTTCAAAATCCCTCAAGCAAAAATATAGCTATGCTCGAGACTTTTTGACGAAATAAAAACGGTGCTTTTAAATTATATGTAACCACATTTGTTTTTGACACATCTTTCAGGAATACGTAACACGACCTACTCGACAATTTATATGAAATTACATGAAACCTTAAAAAGTTAGTGGTGGTGCATTTATGCTTCCATAAGGGACATATGCTAGACTGATAAAACATACCGGTATAACACAGGTCAATTTTCATAGTGACGTCCGAACAGATCCGCCTCCGTGGCCGAATGGCTGACTTAATATCACTGTAACCTCCGACTTTGGCTCTTTAGTTGGGGAAGTTTGCAGTGCCTTTCGGAGATTCGGAGCCTAGCAATGGTTCTTCCTAGGACGATGTTAGGTAAACTGCCCGCCTGTTAAACTGACAAAATACTTTGAAGTGGACGTTAAACTCTTACAACAACGATATCCGATCAGAAATCATACAATAGAGCAAATGCAGCATTTTTCATGGTTACTTAAAGCTGATCGCTCTCAGTTACAGCAGAAAAAAATATTTATTTTTGCAAATTGACATACTTATTCATGAATGTAAAACTAAAGGCTAGAATCAAAATTTAAGCAAAAATCTAGCAAAAATCTAGGTAGGAATTTACAGAAATCGTTTGAAAATGTCGGTTACACGGCACCGCTAAACTCTATGTTTTCTTTTAAATTTCAAAAGCGTTTGCAGCGCTTTTGAATTTTGTAGCGTATTTTTTAAAATTTAGAGATATACGTGACAGAAAAAGTTGGACCAATAAGTGTACTATATATCGGACAAGTTACTTCAACAAGACATTTCGGATAAGACACTTTTTTATTTATTTTTTCGCTATAGTCGAGCTTTAAAATGTTCACATTTAAATATGAAAAACATAAAAGAACAAAAAAAGGAGAAAAAATATAAAGTGTCAAGTTTACTGGTCAATCAAATATGAATAGCAATTTACATTGGGTTTGTATTGACAAATCACACACTGCAAGGTTTTATGAATGCTCAACTCCTACATAATACCCCCTATTAACTCAATGTACAAATTTGATATTATGGGCGCCGCCATTATTGAGCTTTGCCTGATCCATACCGTATGGGTAGGGGGCTATGGCTGTTAAAATTGTTAGGCTTTGCGATTAGTCACGTGACTCCTTGTTAAAGTAGACCTATCACTAAATGTGATAAATACCCCCGAAAGACTGCTTTATAAACTGAGGAAGTTCGTAGTAACAAAATACTTTGCAAAAAAAACTAAATAGAGTGATTGATCTTGGCAATAACTCTGTAAATAGTAGATAGAGTTTTGGTTCTTGTACACTGTACTTCCTCTCATTGTGCTGGAGTATTAAGTTGTATTGAATTTCAACCAGAAGTTTTCAAGTTTTGCTCTGCGACAAAGAAAAGTAAAAATGGGCAATTACTCTGTAATGAGTCCAGAAAGAGTTATGGTTCCTGTGCACTGTACTTCCTCTCAATGTACTTGACCATTGTATGACGCTAAATTGAATGCCAACCAGAAGTAATGCTTCGAACAAGGAAAAGTAACAAAGGGCAATAACTCTGTAATGAGTTAAGCAAGAGTTATAGTTTTTGTGCACTGCACTTTCTCTCAATGTACTTGACCATTGAATTCCAACCAGTAGTTTTCAAGTAATGCTCCGGAGAAGGAAAAGTGGCAATAACTCCGTAAAGAGTCAAGATAGAGTTATGGTTCATGTGCACTGCACTTCCTCTTAAAGCTGCTCGCTCTCAGATTTTGGTAAAAAAATAAAGTTCTTCAAACTGTATGTAAATAACGTATTTTAGAACATATAGTCATATAAAAAGGCTCCAGTATAAATTCCTGCCACGTATACCTCTAAATTTAAAAAAATACGCTACAAAATTCAAAAGCGTTGCAAACGCTTTTGAAATTTCAGTATAAACATATAGCGTAGCGGTGCCGTGTAACCGACATTTTCAATCGATTTCTGCAAAATTCTACCTAGATTTTTGCTTATAATTTGATTCTGGCATTTAGTTTTATATTTATGTAGGATATGTCAATTAAAAAAACTTTTTTTTTCAACGGTAACTGAGAGCGAGCAGCTTTAATGTACTTGACCATTGTATGAAATTGTATTGAATTCCAACCACTAGTTATGCTCCGGACAAGGGAAAATAACAAAGGGCAATAACTCTGTAATTACTCAACGTAGAGTTATGGTCCTTGTACACTGCATTTTCTGTTATTGTGCTAGACCATTGTATGAAGTTGTATTGAATACCAACCAGTAGTTTTCAAGTCATGCTCCGGACAAGGAAAAGTAACAAAGGACAATAACTCTGTAATGAATCAAGATGGAGTTATTGTTTTTGTGCGCACTGCACTTCCTCTCAATGTGCTTGACCATTGTATGAAGTTGTATTGAATTCCAACTAGTAGTTTTCGAGTTATGCTCCGGACAATGAAAATGCAACAGACCCCCTGACCGACCAACCACTGGGTGATTCCTACATGCCCCACCCTCAACTTTGTTTCGGGGGTATAAAAACCTAATGCCATGACACCAGGACTGGCTTTAATTGTATAAGCTAAGATAGCCATGCGTCTCATTAGTTTCCTCATAAGTTTTCCGTCATATATTTAATAACACCAAGAATTGTTTCTGTGAAACAAAACACAAATTTCATCTTACAGATAATTAATAAATGTTTGCGGGGAACATAAATTCGGATTAGCAAAAGAGACGCAAATACGGAAAAAAGACAAAAGAAGCACAATTATGCCTTCCCTACACGAAAGCCTGTCTTAAATACTATCATAAACAATATAAAGGCTCTGTCTAGGAAATCAAGCAGTAAAATGTGGAGATTTGTCGCTGAATATTTCACTAATAACGGAAGGAAATGAAGAGTCCTGCGTTACGACATCGATTGGTGCAAACTAAGGTCGACGAGAAAATTGTATAATTTTGAAATCTGAGAGTATATAGTATTAAGATATATAGTATCATGATATAAATGCATCAAGCGAATAAGTCTAAGTTATGGAATGTTTTAACTCAGGGAGGGCACATTGTGCTTGTATTTGGTTTTACTTCATTGAGTAAATTTATTTGAATGACTAACTTTACACACATAGGAATGTTGATGTTTCTCTTCTTTCTGACTGAGACTGCTCTTGTTTATAGTTGTTGTTCCCTTTATTCCACGTAATTATATAAATGACCACGACTGAGACTGCTCTCGTTTATGTCATTATTCTGGTTGTTCATGATTTTGCTTATATAAGACTGGTCTCTGGTCTTGTTAATTGTCGTTATTCTGTTTATTCCCTAAACTTATATAAGACTGATCTCGTTTGTAGTCGTTATTCTCTTTATTTCCTGTACTAAATTAAATAACAGGTTAGAAACCAATGCAGAGTAATATTAAACGACGCCTTGAAAGAAGCAAAGAATAAACAATAATAAGAGGTATTCGCAACATTTGGTTTGCCAATTCATGATTTGTCACGTACAGGGCCTTTTCTTGTGACATATTCTATGCATTTTATAATTACATATGACCTCATGTTAGATACGGTATTTGAATAAAAGATCAACAATACTACTTCCACAGACATATCTGTTCAAGCAGACACTGACTTTTTCATTTAAGTAACTTAATGAACATTGTACTTTTGCTAATGCTAGTAAAAGTGCATTTGTTAGAGATTGTTTTGTTCCAACATTGTCAATGCCTAGAATATTATTTAAGTACCCTTTCAATGATGTCAAGTAATATAATACCGCAGATAAATATGAAAGATTCTGATTTGTCAAGAGTCCCTGTATATGAGCCCGTATACACCGTGAGCAATTCCGTACAATATGCCGTTTACCATTTGGAGCCTCATTATTTTTGCCTTTTTGATTGGCTAGAGCTCTGTAAAATTTATTTACACTTAGAATAAAATGGCCACCTTGTCAGTAATTCGATTTTGTCATTCACAAACTGAGTGACGGAAATTTATGCCAGATTTTTCTTTTATAATAATATATTTGTGTGAGGCGGCGGAGCCTGTGTCAAACCATAGAATAAAGAAGAACCGCTGCCGGATATTTTTATAAACTTATATAATATAAAAGAAGGAAACCCTTGCCTTGATTTTCTTTTATTATTATGTAACAGGATAGTCTGTCCTACAAACTACTGCTGTCATCATGTATATAATAGAGTGTAACCAGTAAGCCTGATTTTTTCGTAATTTTTGGAAAATGTGATAAATGATTTTGCTTGAGTCATTAATATGATTGTAGCTTTAGCAATATCATTTGTTTTACATGTATGGAATATCAATCGTTCTGTATTGATATACAGGTACCTGTTCTTTTATATAATGTTGTTTAAAAGTACATCATTATAGTCATAAATACATGCCATATTACTTTATTGCCATGTAAGTCTGTTAAAAAGACGAGTAAGTGTTTTCTCCTGTTCCAAGGACTGAGGGAGTACCAACTATAATATGTTTGATAATGGGAGTAAACTTCAAAGTATCAAAGTAGCATCATCATTAGCATTATAGCATGTGATAATACTTAATGTTTTCATTATGTGGAGTTCGCTGTTCCAAGCACTGAGGGAATGTTAAGTAAACTAAAGTCGATAGTTTTTTGTCATTGCATGCAGTTACAAGTAACATAATAGAACTCATGATACGAGTCTCTATTTCATAATTACTTTTAACGCAAGATGACAATTACATATAATGTTTTATCGGGTCTGCAGCTCTGAAGTAATGTCATATTATAATTCTTTGGAATGCATGGCCTTTGAGGTATGTATATGTGTAATTATTTTTTATTAATAAACTACATGTAGTCCGAAAGCTGGCTTTAGATATAACAATGATACACGAGAGGCAATGTCTATGTATAAAGTAAGTTTCTAAAGTCTGGCATCACGTATGTCTTTTGTGCTACTACGTTGCATGTCCAAGACCTTTACTCAGGACAATCACTGGCAAAAAAACTTGTATACATGGGTGAAATAAAGAATTGTTGTTGTTGTTGAAATACTGTACACATAAAAAATGCAATTGACATTAAATGTTCAAATTACAACTGCACGACCACGTCCGTTCAGAAACAAAGAATACCACCTTGAACCATTGTAAAACTTAATAAAAGCAGTGTTTCGTTCATATATTTTAGAAAGCATGCTATCGTTCTGAAGCTGTCAATGACGAGGCTTTGAAGAAGGAGATGTAATTTCCGAATAATAAATCAAAATTCGAAATTTAGATTTTCCTATTTCTATTTGTACCGTTGGTGCCGGCGACGTACCGCGATATCATAGAGGCTAATGATAATGATGCCTTTTAGAGTGATCACGTGACGTGACAGCACCATATTTGAAAACTGTCTTTAAAATAACGGAAAAATATGACATTGTAATTAACGGATAGCTATTGCACATTTTTGTGAGAATGCAAACCCCTCACGACTTGCAGAAGTACAATTCGAAATCGGATTAGAAACATTACTTCGCTGTCGTTTTGTACAGCGAGGAACTGATCATCATGTAATACTTCTTATCTTTACATTCAGAATATTGTAAAATTATTTAGTTCCGCAAATTTCACTGTTGTCAGATGATTCTGTTCGATTTGTTTATTGAATCATGTGTCATTGTCGTATGGCTAGTGAATAGTATTTAAGTATAGCGCGACAATTTGCTGGTACAGTTCATTTGGCATAATGTGACGATGACTTAATATATATACCGGTATGAATAAACGAACACATATGCAGAAACTCGATTAATTTAAGCATTGATCATGCGTGCAAGAAAATGTAGCATAATTCTACACGGTTATACTTTAATCATGTCATATTGTCCTGATTATATGGGTATTTATTCCATTACTCTGACTGATTTTAAGTTTAGATCTGACTTATTATGAAAAATGCTTTCACTTTCATGTTGAAACGAGAGGGTAGAATGTATTTGCTCCACCAGGACCATTTAGCATATATAAAATTTGCAATTTCTATGTTTTTCAATGTGATCGGGTTATATATAATACTTTTATTATATCACTTATGGTACAGTGCATTCTGAATAGTGTGTCAATCACGTAACATATTTATGCGTCGACAAAAGTTTGCAGCCGTTGCATACAGGGGTTGATCATGCGTCCGTGAAATATCCGTTCCATTCTTTAGCAACAAAATGAATTTACAGATTTATTTAACTGGGCCATCTCACTGTATCGCTGCCACAATGTACACATTGTATTTGTATGTACATGTATATATATTGAATGCATTATTCTGACCGATATGCAACTCTGTTTTTAATTTTAACCAATTTCCTTGCTTTGTGCATGAATGCACACCTGTTTTTAATGTTAACTATTGTGCTTGCTTTGAGCATTAATGCATCTATAGATTATTTGACATTTAAGCTTGAAATTGTTATTTTGCAGACTGCTTCAGGTGCCTGGCTTATAATTATGTTATTTTGCAAATATTGTTTGCTGTTGGTAGTATTTGTTCAGTTGTATTCCTTATTTCATTTGCATTATGTCTTGATCATTATTTTCTTCACAACCTTTAGTTATTTTTTCTCAATCTCTATTTTCAGCTAGCCGTTCCTAATCTGAGTCTTAGTGTAGTCATCTCCTCTTAAGAAACTAAACCAGTCTTCACCTAACCCTGTTTTCTATCCTCCTGTTTTCTTCACTAAAGCTCTAAATACTCTTCTTCTGCTCCTATTTCTGCCTCAGCTTTTGTTGTTTATTGTGGTTGTGGTCATGAAGCTTTTGCCGGAACGGGATTCATGCATCTAAGGCATACTCATGAGCCTGTACGGGTAGATTTGCGTAGAAGACATTCTTTCACGTGCTTAGCAGATCTTGAGAAGGATATGAAGCAATGTATCCGTTGAGTGGCTTCTGACCTCGATTGTTCAGTTTTTTCCCCTAAGATCCCAAAAGAGTCAGCTCCATCGAAGTTGTGAACTTGGTGAGAATTCTATTGTTGTCCGCAGTGCAAAACTAATATGACCGAACATCCATGGAGCAGATTTTTTAAGCTTTTATGTTTTAGTATGATTTATACTGTGCCAGTTTCAGGTGATATTACTATTCAAAGTGACCCTTATAATTTTAGAAAAGACATTAGTCACTGATTATTATTATTATATTATATTTGTATTGTTTGAAAAATGTTTATTCTGAAAAAAAAACAAAAATAATATCAAACAGGGAATGCCACGTACCAAAAACGCAGCCTCCCCAAAACGAGCCCCACAGCACCCAGAAGTGCACACCCCCAACACACACACACACACGCTACCAAAAAAACAAAAATAATATCGAACAGGGAATGCCACGTACCAAAAACGCAGCCTCCCCAAAACGAACCCCACAGCACCCAGAAGTGCACACCACCAACACACACACACACACGCACACGACACACACACACACAATCATGTACACACACATATACACTACCAACACACACTAGCATACAAAGCAAACACACGAGGACAAAACGAACAATTAAAGGAACACAAGGCGATTTATTCCAGAAAGCCTCTATATTGAGTAATTGTGGTAGTTGAATTGTTGTCAATGAAGGTAAAATGATAAATAAATACAATTTCAAAGAAGAACCTATGGCTCAAAATGCCTCATACACTGTATGTTCTATATATATTCTTTGTTGCCATTACTATTGTTATATATATGTAGATATACGAATAAAGTAGCTTCAACATGTAACAAAGTTCGTTCCACTTTTTGTCAAGTTTATTCGGCGGGCCCAGTAAAAAATGCTACATTTGAAAATACAAGAAAACTGAATGAATTATTCTAAAAACGATACCAATGGGAGCACCCAAACAATTTGCTTTCGTATGATTCCGTAATGCTGTCTTAGAAAAAAAGTCCTGTGGCTTACGGTGTTTTTTACCCGAAAGCTAATCACCGTTTGAATATTTGTTTTATTTGTAGTCACAAAATAGGGTATTTTCTAATAATACCCGTAAAAATGGTCCCATTTCGATTTTAGTACGTTTAAAAGGACATACCCTATAACTGATGCGGGGCTGAATAACCTCCATAACATGGATAATAGCTTAGGGTCTTTGGAGGTTTAAAATATACTGCAGTACCGTTAAGCATTCAAAACTCTTTGTAGAGTTGTTGTTGTACAATTTAGTGGCTGAGGCGATTTATTCCAGAAAACCTATATATTGAATAATTGTGGTAAAATGAGGCATGTTTCGCCATAGGTTCTTGTTTGAAATTGTATTCATTTATCATTTTACGTTCATGGAACTCATAACCTATAAAAACAAAAATAATATCAAACAGGGAATGCCACGTACCAAAAACGTTTCGAGAATGTAATCTGCTAGATGTAGGAAGTGCCTCTTTTAACCTACGTCACAGATGCACACACACACACGTTATATTTCAAAGTCATAAACCCAAATATATGAATCCGTGTCACCTTTTTTTATTCCCATTGAAAATAGAGAAAAAACAATGAACATCTTTTTGGACTATCATTGTCAAAATGTAGGATCCACACTTTCTGTTTGGTAATATTAACTAATATCCTTCAATAAGAGAACTAACTTGATGCTGTGGGGCTCGTTTTGGGGAGGCTGCGTTTTTTGTACGTGGCATTCCCTGTTTGATATTATTTTTGTTTTGATAACTCGTTATTTAAATGCTTTTAATAGATCTTGACCATAACTCACTATACGTTATATGCATGTTAATTTTGATTTTATTTAAAGGACATACATGTACCCTATAACTGTATCAAACTAAATAACCCCAAAACATAAATAATAAAATCTTTGGAAGTATTTAATAATGTAGTCAGGCATGTCTGCATACTATGCATATGCATCTAGGGTGTATGCTGTCCCACAATTAACACTGAAAGGCCACTTCAGAAAATCCTGGGCCTTCCAACATTTTTACAGACAAAGAAGAAAAGCAACTAGTAGACCAAACAAAGTATATGTCCAGTATAGGGTATTGGTACACAAAAGCTAATGAACAGTATCTGGCTGCAGATATTATGTTTGATATTATTTTTGTTTTTTAGCATTTTCATTACACAAGAAAAAAACAAAAATAATATCAGACAGGGAATGCCACGTACCAAAAACGCAGCCTCCCCAAAACGAGCCCCACAACACCCAGAAACTAAAAACCTTTGAGCGATTCATAGTTTTATGGTTTGATGGGAAGATGGTCAGAATTAGAAATGAGGCACACACTACATCTAGACGATTATATTCACGAAACATAGATTATGAGTTCCATGAACATACGAATGATAAATAAATACAATTTCAAAGAACTTATGGCAAAAATGCCTCATTTTACCACAGTTAATCAATACAGAGGCTTTCTTAATAAATCGCATTCACCCATTAAAGCTGCTCGCTCTCAGATTTTGATAAAAAATAAAGTTCTTGAAACTGTATGTAAATAACGTATTTTAGAACATATAGTCACATAAAAAGGCTCCAGTATAAATTCATGTCACGTTTATCTCTAATTTTAAAAAAAATACGTAACCAAATGCAAACGCTTTTGAAATTTCAATATGAACATATAGTGCAGCGGTGCCGTGTAACCAACCTTTTCAATCGATTTCTGCAAATTCCTACCTAGATTTTTGCTTATTTTTTCTTTCTAGCTTTTAGTTTGATATTTATGAATAAAAATGTCAACTTTTTTCAAAAATATTTTTTTCAACGGTAACTTAGAGCGAGCAGCTTTAATTGTACAACGATAACTGTATTGCAGCATATTTTAAACCGCTGATTTTATCGATTATGACTTGGAAAGCATAGCAGCTGAAACTTAAAGGTTAAGTTTTAATACTTCCCAAGATTCTATAATTTATGTTTTAGAGGTTATTTAGCTGACATCAGTGATGGGGTATGTCCCTTTAAAGCTTGCAAAACCACAACAGCTTTCGATTCTTAGAGCCAAAAGTGTATAAAAAGAAGTGTTAAAGGGACATACCCTATAACTGATATCAACTAAATAACCTCCAAAACATAAATAACGTAATCTTTCGAAGTATCATAACTTAACCTAAAAGTTTCAGCTGTGTATTCCCAGTCATTTCCGATAAAATCAGCGGTTTAAAATATACTGCAGAACCGTAAACCATTCAATACTCTATGTAGTTGTTGTACTATTTGTGGGGGATGCGATTTATTACAGAAAGCCCCTATATTTATTGATTGTGTGGTAAAATGAGGCATTTGTCGATATAGGTTATTCTTTGCAATCGTATATATTTATCATTTTATGTTCATTGAACACATAATCTATGTTTCAATAATATAATCGGCTAGATATAGGGAGTGCCCCTTTAAATAGTTAATTTCATAAACTGTATGGCATTTTGAAAGATAATGATTTTCTTCACAAACCACAAAATAGTTCAACATTGATGAGACTGGAATAAATACTGAACATGTACCTCAAAGAGAAGTATGTGGTAGCAGTTGTCAGCCATAATCAGTGATATCTCCTAGATCTGCATAAAAGGGACATACCCTATAACTGATGTCAAACTAAATAACCTCCAAAACATGAATAATAGAATCCTTGGAAGTATTATAAGTATAACTAACCTAAAAGTTTCAGCTATGCATTCCCAGCCACTATCGATAAAATCAGCGGATTAAAGTATACTGCATTAAAACAAAAATAATATCAAACAGGGAATGCCACGTACCAAAAACGCAGCCTCCCCAAAACGAGCCCCACAGCACCCAGAAGTGCATACCACCAACACACACACACACACACAATCATGTACACACACAAACATACACTACCCTAAAAACAAAAATAATATCAAACAGGGAATGCCACGTACCAAAAACGCAGCCTCCCCAAAACGAACCCCACAGCACCCAGAAGTGCACACCACCAACACACACACACACGCACACACACACGACACACACACACAATCATGTACGCACACACATATACACTCCCTGTTTGATATTATTTTTGTTTTTATAGGTTATGAGTTCCATGAACGTAAAATGATAAATGAATACAATTTCAAACAAGAACCTATGGCGAAACATGCCTCATTTTACCACAATTATTCAATATATAGGTTTTCTGGAATAAATCGCCTCAGCCACTAAATTGTACAACAACTCTACAAAGAGTTTTGAATGCTTAACGGTACTGCAGTATATTTTAAACCTCCAAAGACCCTAAGCTATTATCCATGTTACGGAGGTTATTCAGCCCCGCATCAGTTATAGGGTATGTCCTTTTAAACGTACTAAAATCGAAATGGGACCATTTTTACGGGTATTATTAGAAAATACCCTATTTTGTGACTACAAATAAAACAAATATTCAAACGGTGATTAGCTTTCGGGTAAAAAACACCGTAAGCCACAGGACTTTTTTCTAAGACAGCATTACGGAATCATACGAAAGCAAATTGTTTGGGTGCTCCCATTGGTATCGTTTTTAGAATAATTCATTCAGTTTTCTTGTATTTTCAAATGTAGCATTTTTTACTGGGCCCGCCGAATAAACTTGACAAAAAGTGGAACGAACTTTGTTACATGTTGAAGCTACTTTATTCGTATATCTACATATATATAACAATAGTAATGGCAACAAAGAATATATATAGAACATACAGTGTATGAGGCATTTTGAGCCATAGGTTCTTCTTTGAAATTGTATTTATTTATCATTTTACCTTCATTGACAACAATTCAACTACCACAATTACTCAATATAGAGGCTTTCTGGAATAAATCGCCTTGTGTTCCTTTAATTGTTCGTTTTGTCCTCGTGTGTTTGCTTTGTATGCTAGTGTGTGTTGGTAGTGTATATGTGTGTGTACATGATTGTGTGTGTGTGTGTCGTGTGCGTGTGTGTGTTGGTGGTGTGCACTTCTGGGTGCTGTGGGGTTCGTTTTGGGGAGGCTGCGTTTTTGGTACGTGGCATTCCCTGTTTGATATTATTTTTGTTTTTTTGGTAGCGTGTGTGTGTGTGTGTGTTGGGGGTGTGCACTTCTGGGTGCTGTGGGGCTCGTTTTGGGGAGGCTGCGTTTTTGGTACGTGGCATTCCCTGTTTGATATTTTTTTTGTTTTTTTTTCGCCCATTAATTGTACAATAACTACATCGAGTATTGAACGGTTAACGGTACTGCAGTATATTTTAAATAGCTGATTTTATCGATAATGACTGTGTATGCATAGCTGAAACTTTTAGGTTAAGTTAAAATACTTCCAAAGACCCTTTTATCTATGTTATAGTGAATATTTAGCCCGCATCAGTTATAAGATATGTCCCTTTAAAAGCTGCTCGCTCTCAGTAACAGTTGAAAAAAAAAATTTCAAAAAATTTACATACTTATATATAAATGAATCAAAAAATTTACATACTTATATATAAATGAATCAAAATATAATCAAACATCTAGGTAGGAATTTGCAGAAATCGATTGTTAATGTCGGTTACACGACACAGCTTCACTATATGTTTATATTTAAATTTTAAAGCTTTTGAATTTGGTTGCGTTTTATTTGAAATTAAGATATACACGTGACAGGAATTTATACTGGATACTTTTTGTGTTTGATATTATTTTTGTTTTTTTACTATATGTTCTGACATACGTTATTTACATACAGTTTGAAGAACTTTATTTTTTTACCAAAATCTGAGAGCAAGCAGCTCTAATGAGTGGATGCAATTTATAACAGTAAGCATCTATATTGATTAATTATGGTAAGATGAGGCCATTTTTCGCCATAGGTTCTTCTTTGAAATTGTATTTATTTATCATTTTACGTTCATTGAACACATAATCCAAGTTTCGAGAATATAATTTTCCAGATGTATGGAGTGTCCCTTTTAAGCTGCTCGCTGTCAGATTTTATTGAATAAAACGAATTCACGAAACTGCCTGAAATTAAAGCTGCTCGCTCACAGTAACCGTTGAATTTGGTAGCGTATTTTTCTAAATTTAGAGATAAACGTGACATGAATTTATACTGGAGCCTTTTTATATGACTATATGTTCTAAAATACGTTATTTACATACAGTTTCAAGAACTTTATTTTTTTACCAAAATCTGAGAGCGAGCAGCTTTAACATATTTTGAACGTTTCATCAATTTAAAAGGTTCCAGTTTAAATTCCTGTAAATTTAAAAGTATTTCTATATTTTTGAAACTATACGCTTTCAAATAATAAAACGTTTCAAGCGCTTTTTAACAATCAACGCTCATGTATGAGCCAAACCAATAACCTATATGCTTAAGTTAGTTTCAATGCCATGTCAGTTTGGTTAACCGCTCATATTTACACACAAAATATAGTTTGCCGATAAAACAGTTCAATGACACCTATCAGAACTATATTCAACCTTATATAAGTCTGTCTGGGCCTAGTAAAAATGCCAAGTGGAGATTAGTTTCGAGTGAGAAAATATCTCGGAATATGATACTTTTATTAAGTTAACGCTATTTCTCGATGTAAATATTTCCGCCTTGTGCAATACGATAATTTTATTATAAAAGATAATTCAATCATCAGTCAGTAATAACATTTGTTCTCATATTTAATTCGCTTGTGATCCATCTATTACCGGTAGCATAAACTTTCAGAAGAATGTATCGGGATGATTTTGTAGATGATTCTCCATTTTGTATACAATCTTCGTAAAAAAAACAACAAACAAGCTGGCTGCGTAAAAAGGATTCAATGGCTTATGTAGCAAGAATAACTGGCATGGACATAACAAAAGAGCCTTGGTGGCCCTATACTGCGCTCACATGAGAACCAAAACATGTTTGGCATTCAAGCCATTTTTTAGGCTTGCATGCAGATTATTTTCTTTTCGATAAGTGTTACTTGGAATGAATCCAGTTTCTTATCAAAGCTGAACATTCTTATCACGTGTAGCTGCCGCAAAATAGGGAAAACAAGTATAGTATTCTTAATAAACGTAATATTTCTATCAAATAATTATGATGCGATTGTCAGATCAGATCATGTCAGTAATTGACTTTGCATCTTTTATGTTTTATTTATAAGCCTTGTTCCATACATCAGAAACTACCGTTTGAATATAACTACCGTATAAATCATATATTTCAATCAACTAATAATGAATACAAAATAATAATCTTCGTATTTTAAAAAAAGTCAGTCATAGACACTCGTATCCTCCATCTCACTCCTCACCAGTATTCCTATTATTTGTTGTCCTAAAAAGGCAATACGTATTGTGCCTTGCTGGTGTAACACTAAATATAATTCATTAATTGCTACAAATCCATAGCAAGAAGAAGAAACGGGTACAGTGTACAGAGAAGATGAAGTCATTTAAAGATGCTTGGTCAGTTTCCAATGAAAATTTTTTTTCTCCAAAACGATGGCTAGCATCAACAACACATACAACATGTACAATCAACATAGTAATTTTGAAAAATAGGTTGGTCACAGCATCGCTACTCTATATGTTTATATTTGAATTTTAAAAGTGTTTGTAACGCTTAATAATTTGATTGAGTACCGGGAATTTAAAAGAAAAACGGAATAATTTAATGTTTCGTTTTAACATATTGCATTTTCAGGCAGTTCGAAGCTGAGAGCGAGCATCCCATTTTTTTGGGGGGGGCCCAGTTTAGAGTCGTCAGTCTCTGACCGTTGTTCTGAGAGCCTTACTCTTAGTTTTAGAATCAACTTAAGGGGGTCACTGGTGAGGTTTTGGATTTTTACACTTCCGGAAATTTACATTTGTTATATTTCGAAAATGAGGATTTAACTGGAAAAAACAATTATGCAGTAGTAAACTTAGGCACAATAGGAATATTTTAGTGCCAAAAAATTTAACATTTTGAGAAAAAAATATTTTGACCGCACAATTTGTTACTAAATTGATAAATTTTGTAAGATGCCAAAATGGGGGTAGGGGAAAAAAAATAGTAATTTCTCAAAAACCGTTTACGATATTTACTTAATGAAAATAAGAATTGTTAGGAAATAAAAATACGTTTGTAAGTAGTTCGTTTTACAGTTCTTTGCTACAGACCTATGCCGTCATATCTCGAAGCTCGTCGAAATCTAAAAAACACATTTTTCTTCAGTTTTTATTGAATTTCTTTCTTATATGCACATTGACCCCCGTTTTTAGCTCACCTGGCACAAAGTGCCAGAGTGAGCTATGAGAAATCACATTCCGTCCGGCGTCCGTCCACCATTTCCTTCAAACGACATCTCCTCTGAAACCACTGGGCCAATGTTGATGAAACTTTGCAGGGATGTTCCTTGCATGCAGCTTTATCAAAGTTGTTCAAAGAATTTCATTCCATACAGAACTCTGGTTGCTATGGCAACAAATAGGAAAAACTTTAAAAATCTTCTGTTTTGAAACCACAAAGCCTAGAGCTTAGATATTTGGCATGTAGCATTGTATAGTGGACCTCTACCAAGATTGTTCAAATTATGACTCCCGGGTGAAAATTGACACAGCGCAGGTGGTCAAGTAGTTTAACATAGGCTTATATAGGAAAAACTTTAAAAATCTTCTTCTCTGAAACCACAAGGCGTAGAGCTTAGATATTTTGGTATGTAGCATTGTCTAGTGGATCTCTACCACGACTGTTCAAATTCTGACCCCCGGGTCAAAATAGACCCCGCCCGGGGGTCGCTTGATTTTACATAGGCTTATATAGGAAAATCTTTAAAAATCTTTTTCACTGAAACCGCAAGGCTTGTGTTGGTAGTGTATGTGTGTGTGTGTGTGTGTGTTGGTGGTGTGCATTTCTGGGTGCTGTGGGTGCGTGTGTGTGTGTGTGTGTGTGTGTGTGTGTTGGTGGTGTGCACTTCTGAAAAAGAATAATATTCTTTATCATAGCCTCTACTGCATATACAATGTTTTCTATCATGTGGCCTGGTGACCTATGTTCTGATCATTTATATTAGCTCGACCTGTATTTCAGGAAGACACTTATTCTGACATTGTCTCACTTAGATTCAATGACAATTGCAGCCTTTTTTGCGCACACGGGGTATTTCTATGATCTGCATTTTCAACCCGAGACAACTAATATTCGAAATAAAATATTTCGAATATTCCTTAAGGATTAATAAATATAACTAGTTTTAGCTCACCTGGCTACGCCAGGATGAGCTTTTCGATTGATGATTGTCCGTCGTCCGTCAACATTTTGATTCAAATGACATCTCCTCTGAAACCGCTTTGCCAATGTTTATAAAACTATGCAGGAATGTTCCTTGCATGAAGCTTCTACCATAATTGTTCAAAGAATTCATTTCCATGCAGAACTCTGGTTGCTATGGCAACAAAAAGGAAAAACTTTAACAATCTTCTTCTCTGAAACCACAATGCCCAAAGCTTAGATATTTGGCATGTAGGATTGCCTAGTGGACCACCTCTACCAAGATTGTTCAAATTATGACCCCCGGGTCAAAATTGACCCCGCGCGGGTGGTCACTTAGTTTTGCATAGGCTTATATAAGATAAACTTTAAAAATCTTCTTTTTTGAAACCACAAAGCCTAGAGCTTAAATATTTGGCATGTAGCATTGTCTAGAGGACTTCTACCAATATAGTTCAAATTATGCCCCTGTGGTCAAAATTGACCCCGCGCAGGCGGTCACTTAGTTTTGCAAAGGCTTACATAGGAAAAACTTAAAAATCTTCTTCTCTGAAACCACAAGGCCTAGAGCTTAGATATTTGGCATGTAGCATTTGCTAATGGACCTCTACCAAGATTGTTCAAATTATGACCCCCGGAACAAAATTGACACAGCAAAGGGGGTCATTTAGTTTTACATAGGTTTATATAAGAAAAACTTTAAAAATATTCTTCTCTGAAACCACAAGGTTTAGAGCTTAGATATTTGGCATGTAGCATTGTCTACGGCCATATCACGTTGAAAACACCGGTTCTCGTCCGACCACCGAAGCTAGTAGAACTCTTCAAAGTTTGTTCACATTATGCCCCTGGGGTCAAAATTGACCTTGCCCTTTGGGGGTCACTTGTTTTACAAAGACAGGAAAACCTATCTTCCACCAGGCAAGTGGACTTGTACCAAGGTGAGCGATATCTATATCTAGCAGATTATATTCTCCACATATATTCAGTGAACGTAAAATGATAAATAAATACAATTTCAAAGAACCTATGGCGAAAAATGCCCCATTTTACCACAATTGATAAATGTAGAGGTATTCTTTAATAAATCGCATCCACCCATTTATTGTACAAGAACAACTTTACATAGATTATTAAATGGTTAACGGTAATGCAGCATATTTTAAACCGCTGATATATTCGAAAATGACCGGAATGCATAGCTGAAACTTTAAGGTTAAGTTGACATGCTTCCAAAGATTTTATTATTTATGTTTTGGAGTTATATAGTGTGGCATCACTTATAGGGTATGTCCCTTTAAAACAACTCTTTAATTCAATACATAAAATTCAGACTTTTCTCTATTATCTACCAAACAATTCACAATACTCTGACGTATCACTTTGTGATTATTCTCATGTCCGTACAAAAACAAACTAATACATCTATAAAAACAATTGCCATCTCCTATGACCTTGATTAATTCAAAATCATTATCTAATGTTTTACTCACACAATTTTTCCATTTCTTATCTTTTATGTCCTGCAACCATGTACATTCTTTTGCTTCACTTTGATTAGTAAATTGGATATCTGCACCATCTATATTCTCTTCGAATTTATATATTCCCTCTACTATACGTCCTAAACCTTTTTACATGCTTACCTAAGATCTCCATCAATCTCAAAGATGTGTCCATTTTTAATTTTTTTCTCATTTATTTTTCAATTCCTCACTAATTTCTATCTGTGCAGACCACGTCTCTGTGTATCCTTTCGGAGCATACATCTCATTTATACATTTATCTAAAACTCCTTCATGTGATTGGTATCTTGCCCTTTTTCCCCTTTTTTCGCCTAAGCTAAATAACAGGATCTTGTGATGATATCTTCTTCAAGGAGTTTTATTTCAACAATAAAGTCTTTCAAATATTCCTCAGGGAATAATAAGTATAACTGTATTTCAATTTACAACAACCTTTGTTATTCACAAAGAATGATAAACATAACTGTTTTTCTATTTAAAACAACTCTTTAATTTACAAAGATTTGCTTTAAATAGAAAAACAGTAATATTTGAAAGTTTTACGAAGATCCAATGAAAACTGCCGCCTCTATTGCGTACACGATTTTTGTATGACTTTTGCTGGTGCCCTAGAGTTTATTTTATCAAACAAGACTTTAATTCAAACCTGACTTAATTTCGCCAATACGCTTATTCTGACCAGGTTTCATTTTGGTCCAGTGCAAAATATATCCGAGGGTAAGTTTCGGGGACGACTGACGACAGACGCACAATGGACACGATGCGCTTTCTGTAACCTAGTAAACAATATATATTGACATGTTTTCCTGCTTGTACAATAAAGTTTCTAAATGCTTTGAAGCCATAAAAAAGTTGATGACTGCCTAGGGATATAACTAAATCTGTTGTTTGGTTTTTATTTTCAATGTTATTTATCATTTTGATATATGACAAGTGGATTTGTGTATTGCTTCGAACCTTTGAAGTAAGAGAGTGGAACATTTCCCGTTATGTGTTATTTGTTCAGGAATGTCGTCAGTTATTTTTTGAAGTAATGCTTGAGACAGGGAAAGTGTATTTTAATCTTTATCTTATTCTAAATTATATTATTGTTTCCTCTAAAGATGGAAATATACAATGTTAAAAGGGCTTATTGTCGGCCAATGCGGTCTCCGACGAATAGAGTGAATCAGATGATATTATTCATGATTTTCTGGGGAAGGTGCGTTCTAAAGTATGGAAATATATTTGGTTTGCCAAAAAATCGACAGGACTGCCAATAAAACAAAATCTAAGGATCGAAATGTCCATTTGCAAAAGTTGCAGAAAATCATACGCAAATAAAGGTTACTAGAATGCACAGATATTTAGATATGTAGATTGATTTGTATATTCACGATTGTTAGATTTAATTGAAACGAAGAACAGTATGGCTGTACTTATCTCTACATTTTCAACCCTTAGCATATAAAATTTCAACTACACTAATTTCAACAATACACTCATCCCAGTTCAACTAAATCATCTTTGCACCATCCATTGAACATTTTAGCAATGTGGAGAAGAAAACAAAAATATAAGCAGCCAAAAGTATAGAGCCTAGCCAAATCATGTACCCAGTCATTTTCATGTATTTGTTAATATAATTGCACATTTTGTCTGTATCTGCAGAAGATGAAAATGAAGGTGGTTGTCCTAGTTACGGACGGCAAAATTTCCTTTTATTGAAACTTGTCATTTTTTTTATTCTTTCAGGAAATACAACAAATCTTTTATTTCACATAGACCATGAGCACAGAGAGACTGATACTATAGATAAAGATAATAACATCAAGAAACCACCTCGTCTTGTTCAACCTAAAATCACAACTGCCCTTGCTAATACTGGCAGGCTTTCTCAAAACAGCAGCGATAACTTGGATAACACTCTTCTAAAGTTGATAGTTGGAAAAGCCCTTCCTATCAGTTTAGTGAGGAATGAACAGTTTACTGAATTATCAAGATTACTAGATCCAAGGTAGGTAGTAAAATCAATCTTATACTTATCATAGTTTATAGAAACCTGCTTGAGTTGTAATGACCTTATTGTGCCTGCTTTGTATTGAAATTTAACAAAAACTTACACCAGAATTATCTTATTATGCGTTTATATCTATGTAGGTTGATGTTTTGTTTAAAACAGTTAAACTTTAGACATATCAGTCTAAATGAATCTAGTGTCCTGTATTGTATATTCATAAGATTTAATACAAAAATACCTGTTTTGTCATTTCTAGGTACAAGGTTCCATCTCAGCCTGCAGTTATACAATCTTTAAACACAAAGAAGGATCAGATGCTTGCTAAACTTCTTCAGGATCTCAGATTAGTTCCAGATGTTGCAGTCACACATGACGGCAAGATTAGCTGTGCTACCAAAAGTTACTTTGCTGTGACTGTCCATTTTATTTATGCCAACTGGCATCTGAAATCAACTGTGTTGCAGACTAAGAAGGTCATAGGTTCACACACAGCAGAAAAAATAGCCGAAGGTTTATGAGGTGTGAAACTTTATAAAGCTAAATGCAAAACACTTCAAAGAATTTAGATAAAAACTATATATGAATATATTTAAGACTTCATTCTCAGGATTTAATTTTTAAGTTTAAGTTTGAGCCTGTTTACTAGATAGAGAAAGAATACTCACTCCATAATTTAAGATATTCTTTTAAATATTTTTTTGATAAAATACTTATGTTTCTGTGTGTATTTCATTTCAGATGTACAGACTGAGTAGCATCTTCCTACACCAACGATTGTAACGGATAATGCAGCCAATGAATGCAAGGCAGCTCAAGTCCTTGGCTGGACAAGATTTGGGTACTATGATCATCGTATAAACTTGATAGTTAAGCATGCTTTGGAAGTTCCTGAGCTAAGCCGAATTCTAGGCAAATCACGGAAGCTGGAAACATTTTTTCACCAGTCCACTAGACTAAGTGTCAGCGACGCCTTACTAGAATCAAAGCGCTGTGAGCGCTGAAGGCCTGGGGGCTATAGGTTACTCCCCGAAAAACAACTTTTGACCTACGTGTTTTGCGCTGAACCTTACTTAAAGCGCGGGTCGAAATATGCAGAGGACGAAATTCAATATATGACACATAATGAATGATTCACAAATATATGGGTGACAGGGAAGTTTGTTTTATTATGAAACGTACGTTAAATGAAAAATAATCACATAGTCA
>JAFMSR010000015.1:36114509-36128539 GCA_022818135.1 Saxidomus purpurata
GCATGGTAGGACTACTTTCTGCGCATAAGATTGTTGTGGCCTTTTCAAAAGGTTTTAATGCAAAGACAAGTTCCTGTACGTACTACTGAATTTCTTCAGATGTTATACAATATGTTTTAATGCTGCTTGATGCTGTCTTAGTCAACTTTGGTTCGAACATAAGACTCATAACAGCAGGCAACTGTTAAGCTTATCTTTCCAACATTGCTAATGTACTGTGCCAACGAGTTGGTACATCTGCCACTAGTGTATGACCAATAAATGTAGGTGCGTTAGAAGACATAAATCTCTGTTTTTGGCCTGGGGACTGAAAGTCCCGTAGGCCTAAGTTAGCATACCACATTTCAAACACTGCAAGAAATTTAACTGTGCTATGTGCGAATAACAACTGTAAACATGCGCTATTGAAAGTAGTGCAAGACAGACCAGATCAATCTTCTGTTTGAATGTCGCATATGATAAGAACATATTACAAATAAAAAGAGTACATACAACTTCGAACGATTGCAGGAAGGTATATAGCTTAAGGGCTGCGTTACACATTTTTTTCTGTTTTAGAAATTAATGCGCTGTTTGCTGATTACGGAAGATGATCATATACATATCACGGAAAAGTACGGATATTTACGGAAATTTACGGAAACGTACGGAGCTCGATATAAGAGCTTGTAGTTTGATTTTCAAATTTCCGATGTTATTTCATTGACAACTTTGTTATTTACGAACGATTACATATATGTTTACCTAAAAATAAATTTTTCGTAAAAAGATATAATTTACGTACATTCCCGAGATGGAACTCACGCGATCAAAATCACCCACCATTTATCGAGGACGCTGCATGTCAAGGCCCAGTGAACGATTTCACCGATTACAAGTACAAGGTAACCCACACTCATTTTTGGTGTTCTCTGTTATACACATTGTACAGTACTGTATTTATATTTCATTGCTGGTATTGCTTTGTTATACCCCCAAAACGAAGTTAAGGGGGGTATATAGGAGTCACCCGGTGGTTGGTCGGTTGGTCGGTCGGGCGGTCGGTCGGTCGGGCGGTCTGTTGCATTTTCCTTGTCCGGAGCATAACTTGAAAACTACTAGTTGGAATTCAATACAACTTCATACAATGGTCAAGCACATTAAGAGGAGTGCAGTGCACAAGAACTATAACTCCATATTGACTAATTACAGAGTTATTGTCCTTTGTTACTTTTCCTTGTCCGGAGCATAACTTAAAAACTACTGGTTGGAATTCAATACAACTTCATACAATGGTCAAGCACATTGAGAGGAGTGCAGTGCACAAAAATCATAACTCCATCTTGACTAATTACAGAGTTATTGCCCTTTGTTACTTTTTCTTGTCCGGAGCATAACTTGAAAACTACTAGTTGGAATTCAATACAATTTCATACACTGATCAAGCACATTAAGAGGAAGTGCAGTGTACAGGAACCATAAGTCTATCTTGAGTATTTACTGAGTTATTGCTCTTTGTTACTTTTCCTTGTCCGAAGCATAACTTAAAAACTACTGTTTGGAACTCAATACAACCTCATACAATGGTCAAGTACATTAAGAGGAAGTGCAGTGCACAGGAACCATAACTCTATCTTGATTCATTACAGTGTTATTGCCCTTTGTTACTTTTCCTTGTCCGGAGCATAATTCGATAACTACTGGGTGGAATTCAATACAACTTCATACAATGGTGAATCACATTGAGAGGAAGTGCAGTGCACAGGAACCACAACTCCATCTTGACTAATTACAGAGTTATTGCACTTTGTTACTTTTCCTTGTCCGGAGCATTATTCGAAAACTACTGGTAGGAATTCAATACAACTTCATACAATGGTCAAGCACAATAAGATGAATAGCAGTGAAAAAGAACAATAACTCTATCTTGACTCATTTCAGAGTTATTGTCCTTTGTTACTTTTACTTGTCCGGAGCATAATTCGAAAACTATTGGTTGGAATTCAATACCACTTCATACAATGGTCAAGCACATTGAGAGGAAGTGCAGTGTACAAGAACCATAACTCTATCTTGAAAAATACAGAGTTTTTGCCAGGAACAATATCTCTTTTTAGTTTGTTTACAAGGTATTATGTTACTACGAACTTCCTCAGTTTATAAAGCAGTCTTTTGGGGGTATTAATCACATTTAGTAGTAGCTCTAGTTTATTTCTGTTTCAAGGTCTTGTGCTTGGTACACAATAATTTTCGATCCACATCATCAGATCATATCGCTTGAAGTTGTACAAAGCGCAGATCGAATTATTTTTATTGGCTTAAACAATTTATAATATTGACTATGTGATTATTTTTCATTTAACGTACGTTTTATAATAAAACAAACTTCCCTGTCACCCATATATTTGTGAATCATTCATTCTGTGTCATATATTGAATTTCGTCCTCTGCATATTTCGACCCGCGCTTTAGGTAAGGTTCAGCGCAAAACACGTAGGTCAAAAGTTGTTTTTCGGGGAGTTAACCTATAGCCCCCAGGCCTTCAGCGCTTTGATTCTAGTAAGGCGTCGCTGACACTTAGTCTAGTGGACTGGTGAAAAAATGTTTCCAGCTTCCGTGATTTGCCTAGAATTCATGCTTAACTATCAAGTTTATACGATGATCATAGTACCCAAATCTTGTCCAGCCAAGGACTTGAGCTGCCTTGCATTCATTGGCTGCATTATCCGTTACAGTCGTTGGTGTAGGAAGATGCCACTCAGTCTGTACATCTGAAATGAAATACACACAGAAACATAAGTATTTTATCAAAAAAATATTTAAAAGAATATCTTAAATTATGGAGTGAGTATTCTTTCTCTTTCTCAAACTTAAAGCTGCTCGCTCTCAGTTACCGTTGAAAAAAATATTTTTCAAAAAACTCGACATTCTTATTCATTAAAATAAAACTTAAGCCTAGAATAAATAAATAAGCAAAAATCTAGGTAGGAATTTTCAGAAATCGATTGAAAAGGTCGGTTACACGGCACCGCTACACTATATGTTCATATTGAGATTTCAAAAGCGTTTGCAACGCTTTTGAATGTGGTAGCGTATTTTTCGAAATTTAGAGATGTACGTGACATAAATTTATACTGGAGCCTTTTTATATCACCATATGTTCTAAAATACGTTACTTACATATAGTTTGAAGAAATTTATTTTTTTACCAAAATCTGAGAGCGAGCAGCTTTAAACTTAAAAATTAAATCCTGAGAATGAAGTCTTAAATATATTCATATATAGTTTTTATCTAAATTCTTTGAAGTGTTTTGCATTTAGCTTTATAAAGTTTCACACCTCATAAACCTTCGGCTATTTTTTCTGCAGTGTGTGAACCTATGACCTTCTTAGTCTGCAACACAGTTGATTTCAGATGCCAGTTGGCATAAATAAAATGGACAGTCACAGCAAAGTAACTTTTGGTAGCACAGCTAATCTTGCCGTCATGTGTGACTGCAACATCTGAAACTAATCTGAGATCCTGAAGAAGTTTAGCAAGCATCTGATCCTTCTTTGTGTTTAAAGATTGTATAACTGCAGGCTGAGTGGAACCTTGTACCTAGAAATGACAAAACAGGTATTTTTGTATTAAATCTGATGAATATACAATACAGGACACTATATTCATTTAGACTGATATGTCTAAATTTTAACTGTTTTAAACAAAACATCAACTTACATAGATATAAACGCATAATAAGATAATTCTGGGGTAAGTTTTTGTTAAATTTCAATACAAAGCAGGCACAATTAAGGTCATTACAATTCAAGCAGGTTTCTATAAACTATGATAAGTATAAGATTGATTTTACTACCTACCTTGGATCTAATAGTAATCTTGATAATTCAGTGAAGTGTTCATTCCTCACTAAACTGATAGGAAGGGCTTTTCCAACTATCAACTTTAGAAGAGTGTTATCCAAGTTATCGCTGCTGTTTTGAGAAAGCCTGCCAGTATTAGCAAGGGCAGTTGTGATTTTAAGTTGAACAAGACGAGGTGGTTTCTTGATGTTATTATCTTTATCTATAGTATCAGTCTCTCTGTGCTCATGGTCTATGTGAAAGATTTGTTGTATTTCCTGAAAGAATAAAAAAATGACAAGTTTCAATAAAAGGAAATTTTGCCGTCCATAACTAGGACAACCACCTTCATTTTCATCTGCAGATGCAGACAAAATGTGCAATTATATTAACAAATACATGAAAATGACTGGGTACATGATTTGGCTAGGCTCTATACCTTTGGCTGCTTATATTTTTGTTTTCTTCTCCACATTGCTAAAATGTTCAATGGATGGTGCAAAGATGATTTAGTTGAACTGGGATGAGTGTATTGTTGAAATAAGTGTAGTTGAAATTTTATATGCTAAGGGTTGAAAATGTTGAGATTAGTACAGCCATACTGTTCTTCGTTTCAATTAAATCTATCAATCGTGAATATACAAACAAAAAAACAAAAATAATATCAAACAGGGAATGCCACATACCAAAAACGCAGCCTCCCCAAAACGAACCCCACAGCACCCAGAAGTGCACACCACCAACACACACACACACACACACACACACGCACACACACACGACACACACACACAATCATGTACACACACACATATACACTACCAACACACACTAGCATACAAAGCAAACACACGAGGACAAAACGAACAATTAAAGGAACATAGTGGGGCACCGCCTTGGAACGGTCAGTGGCAAAAACACCACTGGGGAGCTTAAACCGGTTTATGGTGCGCACCCAACCTCACTCTTACCCCCACCATGTTCCAAAGTCACAGGACAGTGTAAATAAAAGTAATCCCTGCTAGGTGAATCTCTAACACACGCAATGGAAACAAAAGGCATGGTATGTAAAACACAAAAATGCTCGTGTATAAATATATAAAAAGCAAACGTATGTACTCAATGCCTTTGCAGAAGGCAGAGCACCAAGAGAAACACCCTTAAGGGCCCGACGAAACAGGCCAGAGGACAGAAATCAAAACAGTTTCGTCCCAGTGGACGAAGAACCTGGACGTCCCAGTGGACGAAGAACCCAAACCTATTTGGTATATTACCTTGTCTAGTGATCTTCCATCATAGAAGTTGACTTGTACAAGAGTGAGCGATATAGCGCCATCTTGGCCATCTTCTTTCAATAAGCCCTTTTAACATTATATATTTCCACTTTAGAGGAAACAATAATATAATTTAGAATAAGATAAAGATTTAAATACACTTTCCCTGTCTCAAGCATTACTTCAAAAAATAACTGACGAAATTCCTGAACAAATAACACATAACGGGAAATGTTCCACTCTCTTGGTTCGAAGCAATACACAAATCCACTTGTCATACATCAAAATGATAAATAAAATTGAAAATAAAAACCGAACAACAGATTTAGTTATATCCCTAGGCAGTCATCAACTTTTTTATGGCTTCAAAGCATTTAGAAACTTTATTGTACAAGCAGGAAAATATGTCAACATATATTGTTTACTAGGTTACAGAAAGCGCATCGTGTCCATTGTGCGTCTGTCGTCAGTCGTCCCCGAAACTTACCCTCGGATATATTTTGCACTGGACCAAAATGAAACCTGGTCAGAATAAGCGTATTGGCGAAATTAAGTCAGGTTTGAATTAAAGTCTTGCTGGATAAAATAAACTCTAGGGCACCAGCAAAAGTCATACAAAAATCGTGTACGCAATATTAGAGGCGGCACTTTTCATTGGATCTTCGTAAAACTTTCAAATATTACTGTTTTTCTATTTAAAGCAAATCTTTGTAAATAAAGAGTTGTTTTAAATAGAAAAACAGTTATATTTATCATTCTTTATGAATAACAAAGGTTGTTGTAAATTGAAATACAGTTATACTTATTATTCCCTGAGGAATATTTGAAAGACTTTATTGTTGAAATAAAACTCCTTGAAGAAGATCCCAAGATCCTGTTATTTAGCTTAGGCGAAAAAAGGGGAAAAAAGGGCAAGATACCAATCACATGAAGGAGTTTTAGATAAATGTATAAATGAGATGTATGCTCCGAAAGGATTCACAGAGACGTGGTCTGTACAGATAGAAATTAGTGAGGAATTGAAAAAAAAATGAGAATAAAAATTAAAAATGGACACATCTTTGAGATTGATGGAGATCTTACGTAAGCATGTAAAAAAAGTTTAGGATGTATAGTAGAGGGAACATATAAATTCGAAAAGAATATAGATGGTGCAGATATCCAATTTACTAATCAAAGTGAAGCAAAAGAATGTGCATGGGTGCAGGACATAAAAGATAAGAAATGGAAAAATTGTGTGAGTAAAACATTAGATAATGATTTTGAATTAATCAAGGTCATAGGAGATGGCAATTGTTTTTATAGATGTATTAGTTTGTTTTTGTATGGACATGAGAATAATCACAAAGAGATACGTCAAAGTATTGTGAATTGTTTGGTAGATAATAGAGAAAAGTCTGAATTTTATGTATTGAATTAAAGAGTTGTTTTAAAGCTGCTCGCTCTCAGATTTTAGTAAAAAAATAAAGTTCTTCAAACTGAACGTATTTTAGAACATACGGTGATATAAAAAGGCTCCAGCATAAATTCATGTCACGTGTATCTCTAAATTTAAAAAAATACGCTACCAAATTCAAACGCTTTTGAAATTTCAATATAAACATATAGTGCAGCGGTACCGTGTAACCGACCTTTTCAATCGATTTCTGCGAAATTCCTACCTAGATTTTTGCGTATTTTTTTTCTCTAGCATTAATGAATAAGAATGTCAATTTTTTTGAAAAATATTTTTTTCAACGGTAACTGAGAGCGAGCAGCTTTAAAGGGACATACCCTATAAGTGATGCCACATTATATAACTCCAAAACAAAAAAAAATAAAATCTCTGGAAGCATGTCAACTTAACCTAAAAGTTTCAGCTATGCATTCCGGCCATTTTCGAATATATCAGCGGTTTAAAATATGCTGCATTGCCGTTAACCATTTAATAATCTATGTAAAGTTGTTCTTGTACAATAAATGGGTGGATGCGATTTATTAAAGAATACCTCTACATTTATCAATTGTGGTAAAATGGGGCATTTTTCGCCATAGGTTCTTTGAAATTGTATTTATTTATCATTTTACGTTCACTGAATATATGTGGAGAATATAATCTGCTAGATATAGATATCGCTCACCTTGGTACAAGTCCACTTGCCTGGTGGAAGATCACTAGATAATGTTATATACCAAATAGGTGTTCCTGTCTTTTTAAAACAAGTGACCCCCAAAGGGCAAGGTCAATTTTGACCCCAGGGGCATAATGTGAACAAACTTTGAAGAGTTCTACTAGCTTCGGTGATCGGACGAGAACCGGTGTTTTCAACGTGATATGGCCGTGACTACTCAGACAATGCTACATGCCAAATATCTAAGCTCTAAAAACAAAAATAATATCAAACAGGGAATGCCACGTACCAAAAACGCAGCCTCCCAAAAACGAACCCCACAGCACCCAGAAGTGCACACCACCAACACACACACACACACGCACACGCACACACACACGACACACACACACACAAAACCTTGTGGTTTCAGAGAAGAATATTTTTTAAGTTTTTATTATATAAACCTATGTTAAACTAAATGACCCCCTTTGCGGGGTCAATTTTGTTCCAGGGGTCATAATTTGAAAGTTTTTCCTATGTAAAAAAACAAAAATAATATCAAACAGGGAATGCCACGTACCAAAAACGTAGCCTTCCCAAAACGAGCCCCACAGCACCCAGAAGTAAGCCTTTGCAAAACTAATTGACCGCCTGCGCGGGGTCAATTTTGACCCCAGTGGCATAATTTGAACTATATTGGTAGAAGACCACTAGACAATGCTACATGCCAAATATCTAAGCTCTAGGCTTTGTGGTTTCAAAAAAGAAGTCTGAAAAGCTCATCCTGGCGTTGCTTATACTTATTAATCCTTAAGGAATATTCGAAAAATTTTATTTCGAATATTAGTTGTCTCTGGTTGAAAATGCTGATCATAGAAATACCCCGTGTGCGCAAAAGAGGCTGCAATTGTCATTGAATCTAAGTGAGACAATGTCAGAATAAGTGTCTTCCTGAAATATAGGTCGAGCTAATATAAATGATCAGAACATAGGTCACCAGGTCACATGATAGAAAACATTGTGTATGCAGTAGAGGCTATAATAAAGAATATTATTCTTTTTCGATCGTCATGAAACTGTGAAAATAAGTGTTTTGATGAAATATAGGCAGAATTCGAAAATGGTCATGTCGAATAAAAAAAGTTCAAATTTGAAAAGAAAACGAAAACTTCGAAAGCACTCAAGGGGCTATATGTGATCCCCTCTCTCTAATCCAAATCATGAAAATTGTTCAGAATTTTTCAGAATGAATTTTTCGATGATCTGTATACTAGACCTTGTTCGTTTCAGAGTCACACGATCAAATTAAAAGAAACCATAAACACTCCAGAGGTCACATTTGAATAAAATCTTGTCAGAATTTGAATATGGGTCACTTGTGGCCAATAATTTGGTCACCATGCCATATAAAAGAAAAAAGCTTAAAAACACGATAGAGGCCACATGTGCATTAAATCATCATGAAAATGCATCAGAATAATTTTCTTATACGCAACGTCATTTAGGCAAAACAAGAGCTGTCCCTCCCAAGTGACGAATGCCCCCAAAAGAGGTGCCTCACAGTCTGTGTCCTCTCCATGTGCTCAATAAATGTGCTATGTAATTTTAAAATCCTTCCATGCATGACAGAGTAATCATGCATACAGTATTCCATTACTTTAAACTATAAGTGTGACCTTGACCTTTGAGGTAGGGACTTGGGTCTTGCACGCAACACATCCGCTTGATGTGCTAGACATTTGTGCACAGTTATTTTAAAATCCTTCAAAGCATAATAAAGTTATAGTCCGGACACAAATGTATGCATATATACAGGATTCCATTACCTATAAACTCTAAGTGTGACCTTGACCTTTGTGGTAGGGATGTGGGTCATGCACGCGACACGTCGTCTTGATGTGCTAGACATTTGTGCCAAATTATTTTAAAATCCTTCAAGGCATGACAAAGTTACAGTCCGGACACGAATGTGTGCATATAAGCTTATATAGAGGAATCCATTACCTTCAAACTCTAAGTATGACCTTGACCTTTAAGCTAGGGACGTGGGTCTTGCACGCGACACGTCGTCTTGATGTGCTAGACATTTGTGCCAAATTATTTTAAAATCCTTCAATGCATGACAAAGTTACAGTCCGGACACGAATGTGTGCATATATGCTTATATGGAGGAATCCATTACCTTCAAACTCTAAGTATGACCTTGACCTTTGAGCTAGGGACGTGGGTCTTGCACGCGACACGTCGTCTTGATGTGCTAGACATGTGTGCCTAGTTATTTTAAAATCCTTCAATGCATGACAAAGTTACAGTCCGGACACGAATGTGTGCATATATAGAGGATTCCATAACCTTCATACTCCAAGTGTGACCTTCACCTTTGAGGTAGGGATGTGGGTCTTGCACGCGACACGTCGTCTTGATGTGCTAGACATGTGTGCCAAGTTATTTTAAAATCCTTCAATGCATGACAAAGTTACAGTCCGGACACGAATTTGTAAGTGGGGACGCACGGACGGACGGACAGACGGTCAGACGGACAGACGGTGCGATTTTAATATGCCACCCTTCGGGGGCATAAAAAATACGGTCATAATGCCTCTCTCATGTTATGTCCGTGTGATCAATATGTCGTCTTGAATTCAGCAAACGGGACCCCAGTCTTTTAAATATCTATATTGAAGGATCCCGCTAAATTAAAACCATCTTAAATGTGCTGTATTATTTTCTTCAAAAATGTGTCTGATAGCGGTTCCGATCTCCCGTGCCTCGGCAATATTGCATATACAATCGCATATTCAGTTTAAACCTTTCAAAACATTAGAAATTATAGAAAATAAACTATATTTGGATATTCAAAGCTGTCGCTGCTGAAATTCAAAATAACAAGAAATGATCCTATTTTTAATGGAGACAAACATAGTGCTAGTTAATTTCTAGATAAATAATGATGGGTCGATGACTAAACTTTTTTGCAACATTAATCTGTAGTGATACACTATCAGATCAAGGTGCTAAATGCAGAATTAGCTATAATTAGTGGTATTTCTAACTCATCTGAATAACTATTACGCTCCTTATTATTACCCCACCCTAAAATTCATTTTTTCGAGTTTTGATAAATGCGCATTTTCATGATGAAGGAATAACAATGTTTTTTAGATATTTTGCCTACAGTTTGATTAAACATTTGTTTTAGAATGCAAAAGTAAACAAGAGGGCCAAGATGGCCCTATATCGCTCACCTGACTTCCATTAGCTATAATACAAGGGGTCATGATTTTAAAACAATTCGTAGAGGTGCACTACACAATACTAAGTAACATTCCAAATATCTAATCTCTGCCTGGTTTCTCTAAGTTTACCCTATATAAGCCTATGTGAAATTAAGCGACCTCCCTCCTCCCGGAAAGGTTTAATTTTAACCCCAGGGTCATGATTTCAACAATCTTGGTAAGAGGTCCACTAAACATTTCTACATGCCAAACATCTTATCTGTAAGCCTTGCGGTTTCAGTGAAAAAGATTTTTCTATATAAGCCTATGTAAAATCAAGCGACCCCCCGGGCGGGGTCTATTTTGACCCGGGGGTCAGAATTTGAACAGACAATGCTACATACCAAAATATCTAAGCTCTACGCCTTGTGGTTTCAGGGAACAAATTTTTTAAAGTTTTTCCTATATAGCCTTTGTAAAACCAAGTGACCACTAGGGCGGGATCAATTTTGATCCGGCGGCATTATTTGAACAATTTTGGTATAGGACCACTAGACAATGCTACACGCAAAATATCTAAGCTCTACGCGTTGTGGATTCAGGGAGTAAGATTTTTAAAGTTTTTCCTATATAACCTATGTAAAACCAAGTGACCCCCAGGGCGGGGTCAATTTTCACCTGGGGGTAATAATTTGAACAATTTTGGTAGAGGTCTACTAGACAATGCTACATGCAAAATATCTAAGCTCTACGCCTTGTGGTTTCAGAGAAGAAGATTTTTAAAGTTTTTCCTATATAAGCCTATGTAAAACTTATGGACCACCTGCGCTGTGTCAATTTTCACCCGGGGGTCATAATTTGAACAATCTTAGTAGAGGTCCACTATACAATGCTACATGCCAAATATCTAAGCTCTAGGCTTTGTGGTTTCAAAACAGAAGATTTTTAAAGTTTTTCCTATTTGTTGCCATAGCAACCAGAGTTCTGTATGGAATGAAATTCTATGAACAACTTTGATAAAGCTGCATGCAAGGAACATCCCTGCAAAGTTTCATCAACATTGGCCCAGTGGTTTCAGAGATGTCGTTTGAAGGAAATGGTGGACGGACGCCGGACGGAATGTGATTTCTCATAGCTCACTCTGGCACTTTGTGCCAGGTGAGCTAAAAACGGGGGTCAATGTGCATATAAGAAAGAAATTCAATAAAAACTAAAGAAAAATGTGTTTTTTAGATTTCGACGAGCTTCGAGATATGACGGCATAGGTCTGTAGCAAAGAACTGTAAAACGAACTACTTACAAATGTATTTTTATTTCCTAAGGAACAATTCTTATTTTCATTAAGTAAATATCGTAAACGGTTTTTGAGAAATTACTATTTTTGTACCCCTACCCCCATTTTGGCATCTTGCAAAATTTATCAATTTAGTAACAAATTGTGCGGTCAAAATATTTTTTTCTCAAAATGTTTAATTTTTTGGCACTAAAATATTCCTATTGTGCCTAAGTTTACTACTGCGTAATTGTTTTTTCCAGTTAAATCATCATTTTCGAAATATAACAAATGTAAATTTCCAGAAGTGCAAAAATCCAAAACCTCACCAGTGGCCCCCTTAAGTTGATTCTAAAACTAAGAGTAAGCCTCTCAGAACAAGGGTCAGAGACTGACGACTCTAAACTGGGGCCCAGAAAAAAATGGGATGCTCGCTCTCAGCTTCGAACTGCCTGAAAATGCAATATGTTAAAACGAAACATTAAATTATTCCGTTTTTCTTTTAAATTCCCGGTACTCAATCAAATTATTAAGCGTTACAAACGCTTTTAAAATTCCAATATAAACATATAGAGTAGCGATGCTGTGACCAACCTATTTTTCAAAATTACTATGTTGATTGTACATGTTGTATGTGTTGTTGATGCTAGCCGTCGTTTGGGAGAAAAAAATTTTCATTGGAAACTGACCAAGCATCTTTAAATGACTTCATCTTCTCTGTACACTGTACCCGTTTCTTCTTGCTATGGATTTGTAGCAAATAATGAATTATATTTAGTGTTACACCAGAAAGGCACAATACGTATTGCCTTTTTATGACAACAAATAATAGGAATACTGGTGAGGAGTGAGATGGAGGATACGAGTGTTTATGACTGACTTTTTTTAAAATACGAAGATTATTATTTTGTATTCATTATTAGTTGATTGAAATATATGATTTATACGGTAGTTATATTCAAACGGTAGATTCTGATGTATGGAACAAGGCTTATAAATAACAAGTAATATCTTCAAAAAAAAAGATGGTCGACGTAGGTGACGTAATAAACACATTTTGTGTTTCAGAAGGCTCCCGGGCAGTACACTGCTTATTCCGGTACCGAAACGCTAGCCAATAATCAATGACGCTAGATGTCCGGCCCCGGACAACACCTCGTTGAATACAAAAGTTGATCTTCGTACTGTCCAGAAACCTTGACATAACGTGTTCTGTTTTTTCTTTTTTGCAACATGATTTATTATAAATAATTATAATATAAAAAAATATACACATTTTATGTTTCAGAAGGCTCCCGGGCAGTACACTGCTTATCCCGGTACCGAAACGCTAGCCAATAATTTGCAGATTCTGATTGGTCACATTATAACGAAGTTGGTTAGCAACGCGTCCATACCAACGGAAGTTCAAATCAAAAGTATACGACTACGTCGAAAAAATAAAAGATGCAAAGTCAATTACTGACATGATCTGATCTGACAATCGCATCATAATTATTTGATAGAAATATTACGTTTATTAAGAATACTGTACTTGTTTTCCCTATTTTGCGGCAGCTACACGTGATAAGAATGTTCAGCTTCGATAAGAAACTGGATTCATTCCAAGTAACACTTATCGAAAAGAAAATAATCTGCATGCAAGCCTAAAAATGGCTTGAATGCCAAACATGATTTGGTTCTCATGTGAGCGCAGTATAGGGCTACCAAGGCTCTTTTGTTATGTTCATGCCAGTTATTCTTGCTGCATAAGCCATTGGATCCTTTTTACGCAGCCAGCTTGTTTGTTATTTTACGAAGATTGTATACAAAACGGGAGAATCATCTACAAAATCATCCCGATACATTCTTCTGAAAGTTTATGCTACCGGTAATAGATGGATCACAAGCGAATTAAATATGAGAACAAATGTTATTACTGACTGATGATTGAATTATCTTTTATAATAAAATTATTGTATTGCACAAGGCGGAAATATTTACATCGAGAAATATCGTTAACTTAATAAAAGTATCATATTCCGAGATATTTTCTCACTCGAAACTAATCTCCACTTGGCATTTTTACTAGGCCCAGACAGACTTATATAAGGTTGAATATAGTTCTGATAGGTGTCATTGAACTGTTTTATCGGCAAACTATATTTTGTGTGTAAATATGAGCGTTTTGCCGAACTGACATGGCATTGAAACTAACTTAAGCATATGGGTTATTGGTTTAAACATTGATTTGGCTCATACATGAGCGTTGACTGTTAAAAAGCACTTGAAACGTTTTATTATTTGAAAGCGTATAGTTTCAAAAATATAGAAATACTTTACAGGAATTTAAACTGGAACATTTTTAATTGAT
>JAFMSR010000015.1:36134539-36155114 GCA_022818135.1 Saxidomus purpurata
GCATTAACCACTTGACCAACGCACCCATCTGTAAAACATATCAACCCAAAAGTCACCAGTTTAAATTCATAGGACTGCCCCTCTGTTTTTTCTTTTCCCTACCTACATGTAGTAACTGTTAGGACAAATTCTACAAATTCTAACTTCATATCATTAGAGGCCACAGGGATGATTGGGCTTGTCCAACTGTGCAGCCTCTCAAAATAAAATCATTATTATTATTATCTCTCATGTAATCTTCACTGGTTAATGAACAAATGCTTTTGTTATTTACCTTGCCCGTAAGAAAACCACTATTGAGGACCACAGCATTCATGTATGCTAAAGTTCTAGGTCTGTCACTCAACATCTCGTGATGTAGCTTCTAAAATAAGAATAAGGATGATGTAATTATATTGTAATCTGATGTAATAGTTACAGAAGGATACAAAATGAAGACATACAGCCATTATTTGTGGGTACATGTATACAATATTTTAGCTCAAAGTGTGTTAATTACACAAAGCACTGTCGAGTTGAGCAGAAACACTTTTCGAATGCAAGGTCACTGTGACCTTGAACTTTGACCCCAAAGTCAATAGGGGTCATCTACTCTCTATAAGCCTTACACCTGGCAAGTTTGAAGACAACATCTCAATACATTTTAAGTCATTGCAGGGAAACAATTTTTAATTACAAGGTCACTATGATCTTGACCTCTGACCCAGTGACCACAAAATCAATAGGGATTATCTAATTTCCATAAACTATAACCCTGGCAAGTTTGAAGATCTCAGATCTAAACACTGTCAAGTTTTTGAGTGGAAACAGTTTTGAATCGTTTTTTGAATGATATATGATAAATTTGAGCCTATGTACATAAGCTGTCATGTACCCAATGCAAACAATTATGTAGTATTTAAACAATCACACAGGCTAGTCTTTAGATCAAGAGTTAAATTGATCAGACTGTAGTAATTAAAGTTTCATGATGACTGAAATTTGAAGCAAAGTTGTCCTGACTCGGACATTTATCTCAAAGTCTTAAGTTAACTACTCCCAATCACAAACAAGCATCAAAAAGAAAGTTTACTTTTAATCTGAAAGCTTATCTTTACTTCTAACCGTAACTGTACCATTTTAAACAACCATACTTTTGGTATATTAAATGACAGCTGGACCTATGCCTGTCTTTCAAACTGATGTTATCATGAAAGTTGAATTCTCCTATGACCGATATTTTTCCCTATCTTTAAAGCAATTACTCAATATTCATGTAAATACTTACAAGATTACCGTAGCTACCAAAATATTCTTCATCCTGCCAAATGACATGTTTTTCAGACTGGAGATGATTGACAGGTACATAACCACAGTGACCATCTAACTCCGCCCACCACCATGAGTGTGTTGTTCTTTCATGTATTTGAAGCTCATCACCTTTTTTAAATGACAACTGTTTAAAAAGCAAAGAATAAAAATGTCATGATGTGTACATGAGAAAAGTATCTCATTTAATCTATTCTAAAAAGAAACTTTACTATTTTAATAACCTACTGCTGTATATTTTATAAACTAAAGATTGTACCAGAATAACATAATAATTCTGAAGTAATAACATGATGTCACACAGTTTCTAAGACGTCACACAATTTTTATCACTGTACCCGGGTGTACATTTTCCGTGTTCAATCCCAAAAAAACATAGAAAAACATGTAAAAAACATGGAACAACTAATATTTTCCATGTTTTTCTATGGTTTTACATGTTTTTGTTACATTTACATGTTTTTTTCCAGAAACACGGAAAAATAAAACATGTTTTTGTGATTGGAAAACATGGAAAACCATAGAAATCTGAATTACTGTGACAAAATGCGGAAAAAACATGTAAAAAAGCTCGGAAAATCTATACTTAGAATTTTTTTATCCTTTTTGCTGCCAATATTCAACACTTTGTCAATTTTTAGTACGGAAAAACACGGAATATTAGAACTTAGTTTCTTTTTTATGCGGAAAATGTCTACAGTAGATTTTGTAAAACACTTAGTCATTTTTTGACATGGAAAAACACGGAATTTTGGAACTTAGACTTTTATCGCCCTGAAGGAACTTAGGACATCATACAGAAATCAACTTGTCTGTCCGTCCAACCTCACTCTTTTGTCCAGAGCAGAATGCCAAAAGTATAAAAAGGAATTACATGAAAGACTTCATTACAGTACTACAGCATGATGAGTTGAAGTGCAGTGTACAAGAACCGTAAGTCTACCTTGCCTAATTTTTTAATAATACCCCTTTGTAACATTTTCTTGTCTAGAGCATAACTCTAAAAGTACTGAAGGAAATTTGTTCAAATTGCATACAATGAGAGAGAACATTAAGGAGAAGGGCAGTGTCCAAGAACAAAAACCCTGTATTGTATCAACTTACAGCTTATTTCAAGTTTCCTACCAATATTATCAGCAAAAAAAATGTGGGGATTACTCAATGATCTTCAATCTAATAGTATGTGCTTTTGAGAAATCATATATATTTTCAAATAACACTTAAGATACCATAATACTTGTACATGTATTTGTGTACTTAAATACTACTAAGTACTCATGTACAAATACAAATGTATAGCATTCATTTTACAACAAATCTGGAGCATTTTTTAAAAATTCCTTCA
This sequence comes from Saxidomus purpurata, assembly GCA_022818135.1. Taxonomy (NCBI): domain Eukaryota; kingdom Metazoa; phylum Mollusca; class Bivalvia; order Venerida; family Veneridae; genus Saxidomus; species Saxidomus purpurata. The sequence continues at coordinate 36,137,193 of JAFMSR010000015.1, forward strand.
TTAGTAATCTAGGAACATCCACTACATGTACATTTTTTGTTGTTGTAATATTGTACATTGTATCAGAACACCTGCATCCCGTTTGCATAGTATAACAGACTGTAACCTTGGGAACCAGTGGTCAAGTTTATCTCTAGGTTCATCAAGGGAATTTGCTCTTGTTTACAAAGATAAAATTATGAATGCAACACATGTTTACCCACTGGAGCCTTGAGGAAATATCAGGAAATAACTCTGCATGCTTTCTGATTGGTGGATTCAAAGCAGACATCTTTTTGAAAGTACTTTTATGATATGTGTACATGAGAAAGAATATTCTGGTGATAATTTAATGTCTTTTTTTTAAGAACAGAACCCTTATGACAATAATGTGGAAATTTTATGGACAGAATTTGATAATATCAATGGACTGTTTAGCAAAACACTGAAGGATTTAATGAGGAGCAAACTAATGCAAAGGTAATTAAAATCAGACAGATTTGGAAAGTATAATTGTAAAAGCAGAACTTGTTGAGTTTTAACAGCTGCTTTTAGTAAATCTGGATAAAAAGATCACTGAAGTTATTAAATTTTCAAATTAATTTATTAAAACTGCAAATGTTCTAGTCTGAGTCAGAGGGAGTTATACCCAAATTTGGACTTTTAACAATTAACCTAGATACATGTACATGTAATCAGAAAATGATAAGTACAGAACACAGTAATTGCAACCAAGTAAATGGTTAGCAACTTAATATGCAGTACTTTATCACAATGTACCATTTCTGATTTTGATAGTCTATATTAAAATGTAAATGGAATATCATTCATTTTTTAAATTCCTTCATTCACAATAAATGGACTACATAGACAAGTCAATTCACTCTAATATTAAAAAAACACTGCATGAGACTTGTTTCTGAATTTCAGAATGCAGCAGAATGTACAGGGGGATAGAATATATATGTAAAAGTTTACTTACTAGGTAAGTTGATACAAAATCATCACAGTGCATGTTTGAAACAATTATAAATTTTGCATAAATTTTTGGAAAGTGCAGTCTAAGAATGAATATCTGGCTAATTTTATAAAATTGACTTGACCTGTTATTCAATTTTGATACCATTTGTTGCTCAAAGGGAAATAGATTTATTCATTTATAAAGCAAAATGTAAAACACTATTTAAATACTTTTTTGTTTAGGATTTGATAATTAAGTAAAAATATATATGGCAGTCTTGAAGACACCCCTACTGTTGTCCAAGGTAGTTACTTGATGCATGTTTTATGTATTTCGGTTCTATTACAGATCTTGTCCAGGAGAAGTGGCCAGATAGATGATTAATCAAAAGATTGTGGATCTTTTAAAGCTCCGGGGTTACAATACAGAAGGACAATATTAAAATGACCTTTGGCGTGTACTGTGTATAAAGTCTAATATTAAATTGTTGTTTTGTATTATGATGATTTTGTGCTTCTTGAATCATGCAGCAGTGTTCTGATGTGGTCAGTGGATATTGCTTCAACAAAGTTGGGCATTGACATGATTGAGACAGAAATCAAAACCAGCACACTAATTAAACATTTTGTGCTTTAAGGCTTAAATTAAGCAGTAGAATTGTTCCCTCATCCTTCTCATTATCAGTTACTGTATCATTTCTGGACATCTTGAAAAGACAAGCATCAGCTGACGAGCAGTAAAATTGAGCTAGATTTTAACTTTTTAAATTGCATTTCAATTACAGAATTTTACTGGTCAAAACACGGAAAAAACATGGAAATAGTTAAAATATTAATTATTTTTACATGTAAAAACACAGAAATTATGCGGAAATAATTTTTCTGTACTAGTATTTTTCCGTGTTTTTTCCGCGGAAAAACATACAAAACGTTCCGTGTTATTACATATTTTCCGTGAAAACCCATAGAATATATTTTCCGTGTTTTTACATGTAAAAACATGGAAAGTGTTCCAATACTCCGTGTTCTCACAATTTACATGTTTTTCCGTAAAAAAACCTTGGAAATTATTTTCTGTGTTTTTTACATGTAAAAACATGGAAAGTGTTCCAATACTCCGTGTTCTCACAATTTTCCATGTTTTCCGTGAAAAAACCTTGGAAATTATTTTTCCGTGTTTTTTACGTGTTAAAACATGGAAAACGTTCCAATACTCCGTGTTCTCACAATTTTCCATGTTTTCTCATTTTTCCATGTTTTTCTATGGTTTTGCTGAATTCCGTGTTTTTTCTTCGTTCCAATACTCCGTGTTTTTTACATGTTTTTACATGGTTTTTTTTTGGCTAAAAACATGGAAAATCTACACCCGGGTAGTTTATAGTTTTGCTTACTTTTGTGTTGTGTTTTTATTTGAAATGCCTGCTTCAGTCTGAAGCACATTGATTGATTTTCTCATGCTAGTGTTTTTCTAGTTCAGCTGTTCCTATTAGCCTATTTTGTGCTTTATTGCACTGCCTATTTGCATCTTGTAATGTTTCTTCTTAAGTTAATTTTATCCACCAACTTTTAAGTATCTTTTGAATTATTTAGATCTATTCTTATTATACAATTTATGACTATTGTAGATTTATCATACCAGCAGCTTCAGCACAAGGTTTTTAGCCTGCTACATGTATGCCTCACTCTTAGCAAGTAATGTTACTTAAAATGATCTTAACACATTGTATTGTAGCTTTTCTATCAAAATGTTATTTCCAATTTTCTTAGGTTAAAGTTGGTTCAAAAGCTTTTCTGAGCTTCTGTTATACTACTCTTGCCAAGATAACATAAAACTTAGGCAGTGGCTAGGTAGCTGGACTATATTTATACACAGTTACTTGGGCTCATTCTTGACTGATATCACATTAATTTCAAGTCATGTGTTTGGAAGTTGGTGCTAAAAAAAGTATAAATCTATCAAATACATATATACTTTGTTAAGCTTTCTTAAAACATCCCTTTGACCATTTGAATATTGTGACATTCCTGAGCTGAGCTTGTGACATCTTATATAGGTTCGTACACTTGTTGCATCTCATTATTTATGAGTTTGTTAGACAGTAACCATTTTTGCATTTTTTTTCTCCTGTACAGTGACTTCTAATTTTGAAAATAACAAATATCATAATTATACGACAATGTAGTTGAAAACACAAGAGAAATCACTGCCACAATAATAATGACAAAACAGATCTGACTTTGCCAGTTGCATCACATTGTAACTTACAAACTGTATTACTTGAGTAGTGTTTTATTGAGAATAAAAACACACAATTTAGATAGAGATACTGTTAATTTACAGCGAGGGCCTATACATTACAACTGCCAGCACAGTGATCCCTGCATGACCAGTGGCACTGGTAAGAAATTTTGCAAATAAATAAAAAACAGAAAAGCAAAAAATTCTTTAAAGATTCTTGGATCTTTTAAATAAGTATAGTTTTCTCTGACCAAATTATTTCCAAAATAACTCTTTAAAACAATTTTTTAAAATAAATTTCCTTCTTGATAGTTTGCCTGGGAAATGAAACAAATGCCTTGCAGATATGCTGATGTAAGTTGGCATACGCCAAGTTTTCCAGGCACATTACCAGGTGATCTGATACTTATATGTACTGATTGAGATGTCAGGAGACTAAGTTAAACAACAAACAAAATTTACCGAAGACATGAAAAATGGTATTTAAAGCACTTTGAGCTTGTTCTAAAACATGCAAAAATCACTACAGCAAAGACATTTCTTGCTTAGTTCATTTCAAATGGTTATAACTTAGACGAATTTGCCCAATTTGAGTGATTATGCATCTGCATGTGTGTGTGTGTGTGTGCGTGTGTGTGTGTTGGTGGTGTGCACTTCTGGGTGCTGTGGGGCTCGTTTTGGGGAGGCTGCGTTTTTGGTACGTGGCATTCCCTGTTTGATATTATTTTTGTTTTTTTTGGTTTTAAAGGTTTGGTTTCCGAATTATATGCTGTCCGAAATTACAATATCTTGTTATAAAATACCTGGTCCTTTCCTGCACAATTGAAATCACTTAGGGCTAAGATGACATCTTCTATGGTATTTTTTATGTTAGTAGAGTCATTGCTAACTCCACCGACGTGCTGTTCTTCGGCTTTTTGACCTTTTTCCATAAAAAAACAGGAAATGTCTTTCATCCAGCGCTTGGTTTTCGCTCAGGTAACTGAGATTAAATCAGGCGGAATACCTTTGAGTTTATCGTAAATTGAAACTGAAAGTAAAAATGTCGAAAAGCAATAATTTTACAGAATCAAATTTAGATTCAGATTTAGACTTCAGGCTTAAGCGTGCACTTAGTTCTGGAGATACTCAAGCATTTAAAAGATTAGTTAAGGGAGGCGTAAACGTGAACTCGACCTATTGGGTAATTACACATCTATGAGACTGAATCTATTCTTGTACAGCTGTAGGCCTAGCTAGTCTAACTATTTCCACTTCGAAGGCAAACCAATTTAACAGGTTGACATTTTACAGCTTTCCGTCTTCTTCTGTCCGCCTGTCAAGAGGTGTGACAGTTATAAAATATCAGATCTAGCTATGAAAGGGGTGACACTGAAACTCCAAATTAATTAGGCTACTGTAGGCCAGGAGCAATAATATATTCGTCCTAGTGTAGGCTGACTAATTACGGTCTAAGACATTTGTGACATTATTCTAAATGAAGAACTTAAGTAATCTGGAAGAAAAACTACAATTACATGATACCATTGCTATCACAAAGGAAACTGGCTAGTCTCACTGTTTCCACTTTGAGGGCAAACCGATTTTACAGGTTGACATTTTACAGTTGTCCGCCAGCATGCAGGTCATTCAATGTTGTGATACCAATGTATAAGTTTATTAGGAATGTGATACTGACCTTTCTTCCATGTATTAAAACTTTCTTTTACAGGTTTTGTTAAAGGTTGAAATACACCAATATTATTATTTTAATTTGTTTGGCTATATGTCGGTCAATAGCTAAATATACTGTGCTTTCGCTGAATTTTGACAGAGACATCACTCATGACTCCCTAGTCAAAATGATTGATTTTACATTGAGATATATAGGAAAATCTTTTTAAATCTTCTTGTCTCAGCCCAAATTGCCCCTTACTTTGATATTCTGCTTGTACCATTGTCTAGTAGTCCTGTACCAAGTTTGTATAAATCATACCCCTTGAGCTGATGTTTGTCCTGCCCTTGTGTCACTTGACCTACTGTCCTACTTTGTTTTTTATGCCCCTGAAGGGTGGCATATTAAAATCTCACGGTCTGTCTGTCCGTCTGTCTGTGTGTCCACCCTTACATTTTTTTGTGTCCGGGCTGTAACTTTGTCATGCATTGAAAGATTTAAAATAACTTGGTACAAATGTTCAGCACATCAAGACGATGTGTCGCATGCAACACCCATGTCCCTACCTCAAAGGTCAAGGTCACACTTAGATTTTGGAAGTAATAGAATCCTGCATATATGCACACATTTGTGTCCGGACTGTAACTTTATCATGCATTAAAGGATCTTAAAATAACTTGGCGCAAATGTTCAGCACATCAAGACGACTTGTCGCGTTCAAGTCCCATGTCCATATCTCAAAGGTCAAGGTCACACCAAGAGTTTGAAAGTAATAGAATCCTGTATATATGCACACATTCGTGTCTGGATTGTAACTTTGTCATGTATTGATTGATTTTAAAATAACTTGGAACAAATGTTTAGCACATCAAGACGACGTGTCATGTGCAAGACCCACATCCCTACCTCAAAGGTCAAGCTCACACTTAATGTTTAAAGTTATATGAATCCTGTGTAACATAAGTAACGAAATAACATTTATGTCCGGACTGTAACTTTGTCATGCATTGAATAATTTTAACTTTGCAAAAATGTTCAGCGCATCAAGACGATGTGTCGCGTGCAAGACCCACATACCTACCTCAAAGGTCAAGGTCACACTTAGAGTTTAAAGGTAATTGAATACTGTATGCATGGTAACTTTGTCATGCATGGAAGGATTTTAAAATTACATGGCACAATTTCTGAGCACATGGAGAGGACACAGACTGCGAGACACATCTTTCGGGGGCATTCGTCACTTATGAGGGACAGCTCTTGTTAAGCTGCAGCAGTGCACCGTATGGATAGTTTTGCATGCAGATTTGTGACCTTGCTTATCGTGACCATGACATACTATCTGTTAGTTGAAGATACATCAGTGAAATTCTGACCATGGTTTTGCTTGTACATTTCAACTTTAGCATTGGCTGACCTTTACCTACTAATCTACTTTCTTGTTTTTGATGCTACAGCAATTAAAATTGAACCATGTGTACAGTTTTGAATGTGGATTTCAACCATTCTTCACTGCGCTTGACCTTTGGCCTAATTTTTGTTGTTCAAGCTAGAGAGATGAAATTTGGGCATTTTATGCAGTTTTGCAAAGTTATTTCCAAATTTGGTGTAAGTGGCTGAGTATTATCATTCTGTCCAAAAATATTGATTTCAATTGAGTTCAAGCTTATGGATCCAATGGTTTTCTGTTTTGTGTCTTAACTCTTATGTTTGTACTTTTCTCTGTGTCTGGATCAGAGTATATGATCTCAATAATTTGGTATTGTACATATTTGACATTTTGCTATACTGTATTGAAGTGTTAAGCGACTGGTGTTACTTTATTCAGATGCAGTCTCTTAGTTGTTCTTTTATTCTAATTTTAAATTTGTTTGGTTTCACCGAAATACTGATTATTGCAATATGTGCAAGTGAGTAGGTATACAGCCAATCAAAGGCGAAGAACTAACTTCAAACCTGTACCGGTATTTAAACTTTATACACAAAAGGCCGAACGTGTATCGGTTAAATGAATTTTTAAGTCAGGTCAAAAAGTTGTACGGACTAAAATGGTGGCCATTTGCAATGTAAACATACTTTCAGGTCAGTATTTTTTCTGATTTAACTAATTTGCAATTCTTATTTAATAAGCGCTGTGCATCATGTGAAAAATTATGAAAAAACAATCGCTTGCGTTTTCATCCATTTCCTCCATTTAAGTCTGTCTGTTTATTTGAAAAACTTTAAGACCTGATTTAAAAAATATCTTACCGGTACACGTTCTACCCCTTGATACAGGATTATCCTGCAACATATTCAACAGAAAGTTACCCAGTCATTACAAGTTTACAACTACTTTCAGAGAAGTTGTCTAACCAACAAAAGAGCAAGTCCTTCAGGGCTCATACCCAACAAAATCAATCTATAATTTCCAATTTCTTATGACTGACCTTAATTATGACTTTTTGACCAGCCTTGAGAAATCATGTTTTAAGTGCAATGATACTCAGGTGAGTGATAACCAGTTGAGATATTTAGAAATACCTTTCCAGGTTAACTTCTTTTTAAGCATAACTATAACAAGATATAAAACTCAGATGGTTTCAGACAAAAATAGTTAGCAAAGACTGATAGCTTCCATAAATAAATCTATAAAGAATTATATTCTTTTTATAGATTTATTTATGATAAGATGATAAGATTTTATTCCTGAGATATGTCAACAAGTTCTAAAATGTAGCACATATATAAGTATTTAATTGTCAAAGTTATTTTGATCATATAATAAACATCAAATTTGGATTAACACATGTTAAATAGAAAAATAAATACTGACCGATTTAATACCAAAGATCTGAGATCAAAATACCGATATCACATTTATGTTAAGATTATCACAGATATATGAATTAATTTCAAAAGTTAGCTCAGGATAGCCCGTTAAGGTCTTAAGAGTTATTTCAATCAGGGTCCTACGTCTTACATTGATCACAAGAAATATTTACGTCATAGAGCACAAAGTGCTTAAGATGTTGCACAAAGCAGTTAAGATGTATTATGTGCATAATGGCAAGATGTTACAGCCATTTTCTTGAAAAATCTTGTACATGTGACATAACAAGCACGAAAATCATTGTTAACACAAAGTATTGATGTCATAAATTACAGATAAACCCTTTATTACTACATACACATAGTCTGGATTTACATGAGTTACCATTTTGTTTAACAGCACACTTAAAAGCCAATTTTAATTTTATCACTTTCATTTTTATTGGAATCCAATCCTGAATACAGTTATTGTAATAAAAAGTTCACACTGTGTAAAACCATTTACTCCTGGAACATAAAAATTACCTTGGTTCCCCGTAACTGTACATTTCACTGACCTTTACAAAGTTTTCTTTTAACTACAGAAAACTCCAAAGTGTTACAACACAACCAAAGCAGGATAAGTTTAACTGTTTATTATTAAGATCAACGTTTCGGTGTCTTACAGAGCCTTCATCAGGGTTTTTTCAATAACTAGGACAGTTACACTATAAAAAAATTATGAGCATGATTTAATCTCATCTGCCAACATCTTTCCTCAGTATTTAAAAAACCTTGGTCCTTAAAACCTTTAACTCTTAAAGATGTTCTACAGTTCACGTTATTAATTAACCTATTTACTTTGTTTTGTGCAACCTGTAGCCAAATCTTAAGTTCAAGGCCATTGTACCAGGACAAAGTGGCATTGAATCAGTGATCACACTGAGTCACAGAGACATGGACAGTGGATATGCAATATAAAATAATATAATTTTTCGCACTGTCTAGTCACTTCATATCTAGATTAAGTTAGTTTAAATGAGGATAGCAAAGTTTGGTCAATTTATATTTTTCTGTAGTACAGTGTAGTAGAATGATGTAGTACAGTGTAGTACAGTGTAGTACATGTAGTAGAATGATGAATACATGTACAAAGTAGGAAATGAAACATTTTGATATAGAATTGTATTTTTCAGTACAACAGTACTTTACTACATGAAGCTGTACAGATTGGTACTCTGGAGCCCGTGGAGTTCCTGCTTCAAAACAAGGCAAATGTCAATAGCAAAAATAGTGTAAGTATACTTCACATATGTTATTAGAATCTTACCCTTAAATTACTCAATTTTTAAACTGACTGCAACCGATAAGTTTTGATGGTGCTGTGTAATATCTTAAGCGAGTGCTAATTGAAAATGTACAATATTGAACAGGATTTTAAGGCTGTGCAGCTGATAGCTGTCTACACAGGTATTTAACCATTTAAAAGCAAGGTTAGTGAAGAAAATATGTGAGGGGAGCCAGTATCTTAAATGTGGTAAACTCCTAACCCTTGACATGCTGGCAGTAATTAAATCTGCTGTTGTGTGTGATGCAGATCCTAATCAACATGCACATCCCATCACTCTGATCATGATCTGCACTGTTTGCTATTTAGTGTTTGAATTTTTGCTATAAATGCTACTATGATACGCCACAGAAATGCAGAAACATTGCATTACATCCCTGCCAAGGAACTTTAACCTTATGAAGGTTTTTCCATCCAAATTCGTTAAAATTTCTATAGACACTCTGATGATTGTATTCATCTGTCTGTCTGTCTCACTTCGTTTCTGCTCAATACTTGAGATTTACATCAACCAAAGTCTTCAAACTTCATATGATGATTGGTCTTATGAAGCAGATGAGCCCTATTGTTTTTGGTAAGTAGATTAAAGGTCAAGGTCACAGTGACTTTTACATTAAAGTTTGCCCTATAGCATAATGGCTATTCAGTGGTGAAGACATTTTCAAAAACAAGTCTACTTAATTAATGAATTGAATGATTTTAAGTCCAGCTATATTTGAATCAGGCACAAAATGTTCACAGCATTGGATTTATTGCACTAACCATGTAGTTCTACATTATATAGGAATTAAGTGTTATACATTTCAGGACCACAGAACACCATTACATATTGCATGCAGAGGTGGGTTGAAGAATGTTGTGAATTCACTGCTGAAATATGGTGCTGACGTGAATGCACAAACTATGGTCAGTAGGTTTGAAATATTAATTACTTTCAAGAGAGAGCAAAATGCCATAATGCCATAATGTGTACCTAGTTCATTTTTGAATGAGTTATGAGCTGATGTGGATATGAGTACAGCCTAACCTATATTAGCAGTCACCTGTATATAGTATGACCCTGTCTAATACAGACAGCAACCAGGTAAAACAAGACAGCCTTTGACAGAACAGTTATCACATGGCAAACATCACAGGCCACATTTTGTACCCAATTATCATGAAAATTGGTCAGAGTGTTTGCTTCAATTAACTATAGGTTGAATTTGAAACTTGGTAACAAGGTGGAAAAAGTACCTGGTAGGTCACTAAGTTAAAACCATTGAAGAACATTTTATTCCTAATCTGCATGAAAGTTATTCAGAATGTTTGTGTTGGTGTACTATAGGTCCAGTTTAAAACTGGGTCTCATTGGGTCAAAAACTGGGTCAAGCGGTCAACTCATAGGAAAAGTTTGTGAACATGTCTGGAGGCCACATTTTGTTCCCAATCAGAATGAAATATTGTAAGAATGTTTTCCTTGATGAATTTCATTTCAATATCTTTTTACCTTGTTGTTAATCATGTAGGTTCAGTCTGTGTTGCAGTATTTTAGGTGAGCAATATGGGGCCGTCGTGGCCACCTAGACTTATTGTAGTAACTGTGTAGGTACAATAACTATTCCATAATATTTAACAGTTACGGGAATGTCTGTTTTAATTTTTTTGTTTTTTAAATGCTTGTGTCTTCCAAAATTTGAAATGTTTGTTTTTAGAATGTGGCCATATATTGTTTGTGATGTACTGTGTAGTAAGTATTCTGTTTTACTTAGGACAAGCAGACGGCACTCCATATTGCAGCTTGGAGAGGAAAAGATGAGATTGCTAAGCTTCTTGTAAATGCCGGGGCTGAGGTGAATGTATATGACAAGGTATATACTGAATAAATAGCTTTCCAAGCTTGTGATTGGCCTGTTTGCATGCAGTAGCCAATAACTTAAAAGCAGATAAACTTTTGATTTTGGTTTTTGTTGTAAAATTAAGACTTAAAATCAATATTTTATTGGTTCCTAATTATCTTCTACATGTACCTGGGAATAAAGCCTAGAGCATATATTACCAATATTTCATGTCAATTTGTGGTAGCCTTGTTTAGCCTGATTATTGAAAATTAAAACTATTTGATCATGATATTTTATAGGAAGGTGTTTTTAATTGTGACTGGCTGGTTGTAGAACTGATCTCATTTCTAGCCAGTCAGATGCAGCAGATTTTAGACTGGTCTCTGAGAAAAATACAATTTGTTTGATTGATCGTTTGATAAATGTATAACATGTATTTTGTTAGACTGGTTTATGTAAAATGTATTATTTTCGTGCTCTCCAAAGGGATGAGGATATAGTAGCATTAGCAGTAGTATTTGTCCATCTGCACAGAAAATCTCCTGTGTTTAGGACAAGAGAAAAATAAATGCTATTCATTCCATAAAGTTTGTGTGACTATTCTGTGTTTATGTAGTAATTTTGAACTACAGAATTGTCAAACTAGACATCCTATTAAAAATGTTGATTTGTCCGTCTGCCATCACACTTTTGTCAGTCCCATTACTTCATCTATATATAGAGGGAAATTGGAGGAAGTACAGTGACAAAGAACTGAACCACTACCTTGGCCCATTTAAAAAAATCATTTTATGACATCATGCTGGTCTGAAACATAACAAAAAAAGAGTAAAGGATGAGTTGGCATTTCACATACTTTTAGAGGTCAGGGAGATGGAGTGCAGTGACCAAGAACCATAAACTTTACCTTACCAAATTCCAATTTCTGAATTACCCATAATAAATTATCTACATGTATCTTGTAAAATGTCTTGAACATAACTGAAAATCTATCTAAGGGATAAAGTTAAATCATTTTCAGTGATACAGGATATTTAGAGGAAGTACAGTATGCAAAATCATAATTCAGTCATTTTTATTAGTTATCTCTTATATTGTGGAATAGTACCTGCCTGGAATGTAACTCCAAAACCATTTAATGTTACACACAGTGATAGATAGCACATAGAGGAAGTTTTATATCTGAGAATCATTCTGAATTTATGATTAATCTGTCATTATCATGTGAAATCATGCATGTTAGAAACTTAGCTGGTACACAGATTTACTTGAACCATCAACAGATTTACTTAATACTTATCACAGATTGAAAGGGCACATTGCAAGGAAGTACAGTGTTCAAGAATCATCCCCTATGATTTTAAATTTTAATTTTGCCTGTCCAGAATGTAAATCAAAACTATTTAAGGGATTTAATTGTTATTTCAAGCAAAATATTGAGGCATTGAGATGAAGAAAATAAATATATCAAAGAACCATAATCATATCTTGCTCCATTTTATTGTCTCCCTTTATTTTATAATTTTGCAAAACATAATCTTCTTGTGCAAAGCATTCCAACAGTTTCCACACAAATGAATTGAAAGTTGTTTTAGAATTAATGAGTAAGAACAGAAGAAGTGTGCTAGTGTTTTCAACTAGGAAATTCTTTCATGATCTTCAGGGATGCTGTTGTCATAGACTTGTCTTTCAAAAATGTGTAATTTTGTCACACAGGGCTTTTTATAAGTGTTTTGTTTTGTTTATTATAGACTACTCTCCCATGATTTAAGTCATACATGTTTTATTTTGTTTGACCTTTGAATTTAAATAATTCTACAAAAGTATGAGAGGATGCTGAAAACGTGTTTACATGTAATTCAAGGATGGATGGTTACCGATTCATTGGGCTTTAAGATTACACAAAGAGGAAATGGTGGATTACTTCATTGGAAAAGGATCTCATCTGGATGCTCCTATAGGAAAGGTTTGGATTTTATACAAATACAATATGTGTTTACAGTTTTTGCCGAGTTGTTTCATACTGGGTCATAAATTGAACCAAGTTTCTTATTATATTCTGAAGATACATGTAAGTGCTGACATCTGCTCTAGAATTATAACCAATGTGCTTGTTGTGCTTTTGAATCGAAGATCTTAGGCCAGATATTGCTAAAGAAAATCTTTTCTGTGTTAAAATGTTTAGACTGGAGGTAGTTGGTTATTTAAGCAGATCTTTTCATAGACTTTTCAAATTTGAAAATTCAAGTTGTACATGATTATCTAAGTACTCAACTGTGATGAACTTAGTCATAAAGACCATCATGTGTTTTGTTTTATTTTTTATAGATTTAAAATACTGTTTAAAGAATGTGAATCTTTGTAATATTCTCCAATTAAACTTTTAAATAAAACTTGGAAAGATACAGACATTTGAAGATTTTAGAATAAAAGGGCTCTTGCTACAAAAATGCAATATCTAATGACACTCTGCATTTCAAACTGCCCTTCAAGGTTTGTATATAAGCAGAACAGAATGTAATGTCCTTTCCCTTTCAGGCAAAGAGGTCACCTTTTCTGTTAGCTGTTATAGAAAAGAAGTATAAAATAGCTCAGATTCTTCTCAAGCATGGTGCTGACTGTACTCTAAGGCAAAAGGTAATGCTTCAATTCTGTCTAACATGGTGCTGATTGCACTCTTAAGACAAAAGGTAATGCTTAAATGCAGTCCAAAACTTTTTTAAGCATTGTGTTTAACACTCCAAGACAAAACTATCATTCTTCTCAAGAATGTTGTCACTTGCACTAAGACAGAAGGTAACTTGAAGCATGGTCTACTTGCCTTTCAAGAAAAATGTGTTCTCTTCTCAAACATTGTGCTGCTTTCACTCTAAGACAACAGGTTTCTCTTCTCAAACGTTGTGCTGCTTTCACTCTAAGACAACAGGTTTCTCTTCTCAAACATTGTGCTGCTTTCACTCTAAGACAACAGGTTTCCCTTCTCAAACATTGTACTGCTTTACTCTAAGACAACAGGTTTCCCTTCTCAAACATTGTGCTGATTTCACTTTAAGACAACAGGTTTCTCTTCTCAAACATTGTGCTGCTTTACTCTAAGACAACAGGTTTCCCTTCTCAAACATTGTACTGCTTTCACTTTAAGACAACAGGTTTCTCTTCTCAAACATTGTGCTGATTTCGCTCTAAGACAACAGGTTTCTCTTCTCAAACATTGTGCTGATCTCACTCTAAGACAACAGGTTTCTCTTCTCAAACATTGTGCTGCTTTCACTCTAAGACAACAGGTTTCTCTTCTCAAACATTGTGCTGCTTTCACTCTAAGACAACATTTTTCTCTTCTTAAACATTGTTCTGCTTTCACTCTAAGACAACAGGTTTCTCTTCTCAAACATTGTGCTGCTTTCACTCTAAGACAACAGGTTTACCTTCTCAAACATTGTCCTGCTTTACTCTAAGACAACAGGTTTCTATTCTCAAACATTGTGCTGCTTTCACTCTAAGACAACAGGTTTCTCTTCTCAAACATTGTGCTGATTTCACTCTAAGACAACAGGTTTCTCTTCTCAAACATTGTGCTGCTTTCACTCTAAGACAACAGGTTTACCTTCTCAAACATTGTGCTGCTTTCACTCTAAGACAACATTTTTCTCTTCTCAAACATTGTTCTGCTTTCACTCTAAGACAACAGGTTTCTCTTCTCAAACATTGTGCTGCTTTCACTCTAAGACAACAGGTTTACCTTCTCAAACATTGTCCTGCTTTACTCTAAGACAACAGGTTTCTATTCTCAAACATTGTGCTGCTTTCACTCTAAGACAACAGGTTTCTCTTCTCAAACATTGTGCTGCTTTCACTCTAAGACAACAGGTTTCTCCTCTCAAACATTGTGCTGCTTTCACTCTAAGACAACAGGTTTCTCCTCTCAAACATTGTGCTGCTTTCACTCTAAGACAACAGGTTTCTCCTCTCAAACATTGTGCTGCTTTCACTCTAAGACAACAGGTTTCTCCTCTCAAACATTGTGCTGCTTTCACTCTAAGACAACAGGTTTCTCCTCTCAAACATTGTGCTGCTTTCACTCTAAGACAACAGGTTTCGTCTCTCAAACATTGTGCTGTTTCACTCTAAGACAACAGGTTTCGTCTCTCAAACATTGTGCTGCTTTCACTCTAAGACAACAGGTTTCTCTTCTCAAACATTGTGCTGCTTTCACTCTAAGACAACAGGTTTCTCTTCTCAAACATTGTGCTGATTTCACTCTAAGACAACATTTTTCTCTTCTCAAACATTGTCCTGATTTGACTCTAAGACAACATTTTTCTCTTCTCAAACATTGTGCTGCTTCCACTCTAAGACAACATTTTTCTCTTCTCAAACATTGTTCTGCTTTCACTCTAAGACAACATTTTTCTCTTCTCAAACATTGTGCTGATTTCACTCTAAGACAACAGGTTTCTCTTCTCAAACATTGTCCTGATTTCACTCTAAGACAACATTTTTCTCTTCTCAAACATTGTCCTGATTTCACTCTAAGACAACATTTTTCTCTTCTCAAACATTGTGCTGCTTTCACTCTAAGACAACATTTTTCTCTTCTCAAACATTTTGCTGCTTCCACTCTAAGACAACATTTTTCTCTTCTCAAACATTGTGCTGCTTTCACTCTAAGACAACATTTTTCTCTTCTCAAACATTGTGCTGCTTTCACTCTAAGACAACAGGTTGGTTGCTTACTGCTCTTTAAGACAAAAATAAAGCCTTCTTTTAGTGCATAAGAAAAGCACAATCTTCTCAAGCTAAACAAAGACAAACATAGTGTGGCATGAACTCGAAGAAAAAAGGCTTAGATATTTGGTATGTAGCATTGTGAAGTTGACCTCTACCAAGATTTTTCAAACCATGACCACCAGGTCAAAATTTACCCAGCCCTGGGGGTCACTTGATTTTACTTTGGTTTCTATAGGAAAAACTTTCAAAATCTTCTTTTCTGAAACCATGAGGGATAGGGCTTATATATTAAGTATGTAGCATTGTGTAGTGGACGTCTTCCAAGTTTGTTCAAATTTTGCGTCTGGGGTTAATATTGGCCCCGCCTGGTGGTCACTCATTTTGCATAGACTTACATAGGAAGGTCTTTCAAAATCTTCTTCTGAAAACACAAGGCCAAGTGGACCGCTACTAAGTTTGTTAAAACCTTGCCCCTAGGGTCAATATTGACCACACCTAGGGGGTCACTTGTTTTACATAAACTAATAGGAAGAACTTTAAAAATCTTCTCCGAAACTACAAAGTCTAAAGCTTAGATATTTAGTCTGTAATATTCTCTAGTGGACCTCTACTAAATTTGTTCAAATCATGCCCCTGAGGTTAAAATTAACCACACCCAGAGAGTCACTTGTTTTCATAAAGACTTATATAGGAACAGCTTTAAACAATCTTATGTTCCGAAACCACTATATCTAGAGCTTAGGTATTTAGTAAGTAGCATTGCCTAGTGAACCTCTACCAAGTTTTTTCAAACCATGACTCTGGGATCAAAATTGAGGGGTCACTTGCTATAGGAAAAACAATAAATTGACCACACCCTAGGGTTCCCTTGTCTGTATGTAGAGTTATAGGAAAAACCTAGATTTCAATGAGTTCCTTTAGCAACCAGCAACTTACCTAGCAACTTCATACTTCCCTAGCAACCAGTGACTTCCTTAGCAATTGATGACTTCCTTAGCAACCAGTGGCTTCCCTCGGAACAAGTGACATCCTTAGCAACCATTGGCTTCCTTAGCAACAACTCAGTCCTCTTGCAACCACTGAGTTCCCCCAGCAACCAGTGACTTCCTTCACAACCGTTAGCATCCTCTTGCCACCAGTGACTACCGTAGCAACCATTGACATCCTTCACAACTTGCAAAAGTTTACTTCTTTGCTAATCACTGACTTTCCCAAGTGACCTGTGATTTCCTTGGCAACCACTGACTGTTCTTTGCAGCTGGTGACTCAGCAACCAGTGACTTCTTTTGCAATTGGTGACTTCCCTAGCAACCAGTGACTTCCTCAGCAACTATTGACTCCCTTTAGCAACAAGTGACTTCCTTAGGTGAGTGCACTGGTACTTGGGTGAGCAATATAGAGCCATCATGGCCCTCTTGTTCTACTTTTTGTTTATAGAGACAAAATTGTCAGTCATGTTTGAATATGTCTTTTATACTTGTTCTTTATGATGAATCACATTTAGGCAAAATGTTGTGTATTTTATAAAATGTACTTGTATTTTATGACAAAATAGTTCTTTCTTTATACAGCATGTTGTTATGTCTTTTGAACTTCTACAGGATGTTTTTTATGCAATTTGTACTTGCACCATGGGACAAAATGCATTCCTCAATTATGCCTTATATGCTTCAATGTTATGGAATAATTGTCATCAGGTTGTCTGTCGAAACGTGTTTTGTTACTGTAACTCTTCACTATTTCAGGCTGTTGAAATATTCACCTCTATCTTGAAAGACACTCAGATGACAGGAGTAGCTAAACAAACAGTCATTCAGCTGCTGATCAGATGTGGCATAATTTGTTCGGAAACAGACTTGTTAAAACTTGCAGATAAATGTACCACTGATGAGGAAAGAAACACTTTAATACAACATTGTGACATGATTGACCAATCACTGGCAGGAATATGTCGGTCTGTTGTAAGAGGACATCTAAAACAGTGCTGCAGTGGAAGATCTATTTATAGTAGTGTACAGCTATTGGCTATTCCTAAAATACTCAAGGATTATATTACTTTTGTTGGAGATTACAAGGTGTTCTGAAAGAAAAACCTTACCTCATTCTGTGCATTACTTCATTATGTGGACAATGTTGTGTTCAAATATAATAAAAGCATGTGACATGTATTATGTGTTTGTATATTATTCCACAGTTACTGTGTCTATATTTGTAAGAGCTTAGTGACTTACCCCTGTGCATCTGTGTGAGTGTGAACAGTGCTAGAGGTCAACAACATCTATATAATGTTAAAGCATTTCCACTTTTCATTAGGCCACAAAACCTGGTACATTTAGTTTTAGTAAAAGATTTTGGTGTCAAAATGTTAGAAGTTAAAAAATATTTTTCTTTATAGATTGATTCACGA
>JAFMSR010000015.1:36164238-36186238 GCA_022818135.1 Saxidomus purpurata
TAGTGCAGTCAAGAGATAATGAGTGTGGGAAGTTATACTGGTCACCTGGTGCAGTAACTGAAAATTCAAATCATACGGTACCGAAAACTATTTTATCTGGCTGATATATGGCCAGATTTTTATAAAACAGTTTATGCCTGGAAGGCAGCTCGGCCAAAACATGTTAAGGTAGCGCATTGGCTTCTCATGTGGGTGGGGTACGTAATTTATCATTTATATTTTTTTTTTGTTGAAATTCCTAATTTCTTGTGAATATCAGGTATCCCATGAGAGAAAAACATTCATATTGGAATTTAAAGGTAACAGAAATAGAATATGCTGAATGTGAAACGAAAAATTTTACTTTTTTGAAACCTTATCTTGCTCGTTCACAAACAAATATAATATGACACACTCACATACATCAACTCCCAAAAAATCTTAGTTCAAACCCTTATTAAGAGAATGTAGATGCAAAAGTAGTTGTTAATCTATCCAATAATGAGTCCTTTTGATATTTCCAAGTTCACCATAATGAAGAAATAAAATTTGAAAGGTAACTTCTTCATAGTGTGGAATTTAGATTAGATTTTAACAAGAGTCTCTTCCCAAGTGTTCCCCGGGTGAAATGATAACGTTTGCTCCTATATAATGAATATATAATGTGCTCACTCAATGTGTTTGTAAACGAGACCTGTGGTCCTTGTTTTTCACCTCGGTAATTATAAATGTAACGTGGACACTTTCCATACTGTTCTATAATATTGCTTATACATACATATATGCATATACCATAGGCATATTTGGTTTGGAACTGAAACTCTTTCTTTTCAGGTAATGTATATTACCACCCTCCACCCACTTTGAAACTCAATGCGCTACCTTAATGTTTCAGCTTTCTGCTACTGGACATTCAATCTGACTGTCATTTTTGCAGCAAAAAAAAATAAACAAACCCGTTGTCCATTCATTGCAATCTCCAGCAAGCCAGCAGGGACTTTCAGATCACGGTCGTCCTCCAAGAACAAGGTTACATAATCATCCTCTATATCTATACCTTCTACGGATACTGACTCCACTTCAACAGGTGCTTCGGAAACCTAGTAATGTAGCATGGGTTACATAAGTGAATGCATAATTTATGTTTCGTAATGTATGCACATGTATGCAAGTTATTCACTGTTTGGTAAACATTGTATCACTAACAACAACTCAATTACACTGGCTACTCCAAAAACATTTCTACACCACTGATATTAGCACGAGGCTCCTAAATCTTAGCCAAATATTTGTTTGATCCCCTAAGAGCACCTGATTCTCAATAAAATTTATAAAAAGGTGCCCGAATAGCTCAGCTCATTCAAAAAGAAGCCAAATTTGACAGGCTGCATATCTATAATTGACATCTTAATTATTGAACAATTCAACATTAATTTTAATGAGAAAATTAATCATTAAATTATTAATGATAAACTGTTAAACTACCTTCACAAGTGTCTGGCCAGTGCCGTTAAGGCTAACCTGGCCTCGATAGTTATTAATCACTAGGTTGGTGACATTGACATGGTCACCTACGCGGGCCTTGTACTCAGTGCTCTTGCGCCACAGTGCGACCTTGGCTCTCCCAGAACAATCCTCAATCGTTATTTCCTTCATTGCCGTTGAGCGGCCAGCGACCTGGCGCTCCGCAGTTTCTTCCTCCTGAAACCAAATAGAAAGATAGAGTTGGGTTTTATTGCCCACCAACACTGTTTGGGTTATATGAGGCTGAACAGGAGAGGTGATTTCAGGAAACCTCTGGTGTAACAGCATTCCAGGCCGAAACCACCCAACCTGCCAGAATCTCAGAAATGCAGAGACTTACAGTTCAAACCCACTTAGTTGCCTTTTATGATCAAGTAGGAATGGACTGTGGTTGCAATTTTGGTTCTTCCACACTGAGGACTATGAAAGTAATTAACTATTACAGTAATTCTCTATTCATGGATGAAAAACCAAAATTTTCAAAAAGCCTGAAAATACAAACTTTGAAGTAATGTTTATAGTGAAACATAGAAAATTGATGTTATGTTTGACCTGTAAAGCCTGAACTTCTGGCACATGCCTGAAAACTTGCACAAATTATGTGAAAATGCACATAAATTATTGATAGGTATTCAATGTGTACTAACAGGGTCTACTTCCGGTAATGCAAGAGACCGTACATGTTGAATTATCCCGGATATGCTCGCAATAAAGTGACTGAAATAAACCGGATGTTGAACTCGCAAGAGAACGTACACGTTGCAGTGGTCGAAAAAGGGGTTTCACACAGTAATCATATAGAATTATCTGAAATATATTACTTCTAATTTAACATAGATTGTCTATTCCACTAGATCTACAAGTCTTCTAAGCATGAAGAAAATCATTCCTCGCGAAAATTCACAGACTTTTAAGGTGATTCTGCTTTGTCGGCCATATTTGTTTTCACCAAGTCTGTCCAAAGTGAAAGTAGGTCAAAATTCATATAACAACAAAGATTACAATGTAAAATGATGAAACACTTGAAAGTACACTTCCAGTTCAATGTTTTAAAGACTATTTAAAACAGAAATACAAATGATAACAATAAGAATATTTACCTTGAATGTGTTACATTTCTGAAGACCAAAAACATTCTGTTGCAAAGTTTTATGCACATTTCATGAATGGCAAAATCCTTTTTAAAGTCTGTTTTAGTGCCTTTGCAACAGAATGTTTTTGGTCTTCAGAAATTAAGCCCATTCAAGGTAGAGTAGATCCGGCAATTATCGGACACCTCCGGACGAAGCGGGCTATAATTGAGTTGATAGTAATCTCCTCTTTGTTCCGTTTCACCCGGTACATAAACCGTGCTTGCAGAAAGCATTCTACCGCCAGGGTTCTCGGGGACGCTTATTTCGGCGTCCCGGTACGCATGTTTAATACAGCTGGACGCAAATATTTCAGAGCAAGGATTCCACGTACGCTTAATTTTGCCTGGGGACGCATAAACATTACCGATTGTTCACAACCACAAATACACAAATGCGTCAGCGCGTGTCAGTCTATAGGTAGGCGGTCCTATGCATATCGACCCGTGAAGCGATTAGCCAATCAGCGATAACGCTTCCGATCATTATCACGCAATAGTGATCAGACTAATGTATACACGCGCTGATTACCAGATATATAACACGAGGTGATAATTTTATATCTTTGATCAACAGTTGATTGGAAATTAGCAAATTTTACCTACAAAAGGATAATTTTATCGACTATTTACGCCGCAAGTTTAAAGACTGTTTTCTCAAATTACAAATGAGTGTAATTTTGAATGATTGTCGAATATTTTCGGCATTTTCTAGGCACAATTTTGCTTTAGTTTCATTCTTGCAAAACTTTTCTATAATTTAAGATATTGTGCCAAAATGCCAGGTACACATACGCTTTTATTCTATCCGAAAATTGATCCGGAACATCGGCGATTTCACGTTCGCCAGAAACCCTAAAATTTCGCAAAAATTCTCGGTTACCAAGCCAAACATGCGAATGAATTGTTCCTTTATTATTTAATCAACATTAAATCTTTAAATATCGATCTTCAATTTGTCCCCTTTTGAAGATATTTGCTAAAATAATTGTCGATCGGATGAATCTCTTACACACTGCGTGAAGCTGTACACGATTTTCCTATTCATTCCGCTAAACGCTGCCTATATACATTTACGTTTTTTTTTACAAATACAAACTTTTTGTCTTTAGAGTAGACTTTTTTAACCAGAATAAAATTTGATTTGGTATAAAAGTGAAAAAAAAACGATTTCCATGTGTTGATGCATTAATATGAAATAATTCCATAATAAATATTAACAACAAAACAATAATTATACTATGTAGTTCAGAGTTTCTTTTGAATAACTATAAACTTTGGAAGTCTCTTGAAGATTCAAAATATCAGCAATGCTATTGTGAGCATTGAATGACTAATCTGTAAACATATTAATTGCGACGCGCTTTTGGACTCCAACTTTTTCAGGGTTGGGAGTCCATGGACTCCATGTTTTAAAGTCCTAATGAGAACCCTGACCGCTTCTTATCTACATATCTCGATGTTATGCGTATAGTAATAGGGTTAAAGTGTTCTGAATTAAAAACGCCTTGAATCGGACAGAAGAGCTTTGTATCGGACACTGAAGGCGGGGATCATCGGTCTCAAACAATTTCTGTTTGGGGATTATCGGACAGGGTTAAGTTTTTTAAAATAATTAAGGTTTCAGAAAAAAAAAAAAAAAAAAAATACACAATTTGCTCCAAGTCCATGACAGGATGTGTTATATCCAACTTAAATTTACTTTATACTCAATTTACACTGTTCTGTCGGACTCCTTTCCAACCTGTGTGTTTTGAATTTTGTTTTAAGTTTTGACATCTGTCACATCAAAGGCACTCACCGCATGCAGTGATCATGCAGTTCAGAACACTGATTGGCTCAAAGAACTGTCAGATGAAATATACGTCACTTTGGTACATGTTTCACCTAAGGAGTTTTTTAGTTGATGTCGGTAAATTATGCGTGGCCTAGATTGACCTCAGAGAACTTTAAACAGTTACACAATATTTTTCAGCATTAAAACTGTGAGTTATCAAAAAGGATTTTAATCTTTAAAGTATGAATTATTTTAATTCTGTTTATGAATCATACCTTTAAACTTTGCTCTAAGGAGAAAAAAAAATTAAATTTATAACAGAACCTTCCAGACTATAATGGTGAATTTTCGTAAAAAATGTGAGAAAAAATTACTGTTGCTGAATTTCTGCACCAAAAACAAACTTTATAAACACTGGATAGAGTATGCATGAAATTTAAATAAACTAAACTTCTGAAAACCCGTTTTGTAGTTACGGCCCGCAATTCTGATCAGCACGTGTTTGAAGTACACCACTTGTGAAATAAGTTGGCGATTCTACTTTCAAACCTTAATATAATGAAGTCATTGCATGACATAAACTTATTCTAGATTGTTTCTTTAGCCAAAACATTTTTGAAACAATATATATTATATCACAAACGAGTTGATGGACTGACCGTACAAAGAAAGAGTACTAGTTAATCAGCGTATGGAGTAGATTTAATTGCCGCCACTTTTCTTTTTCTTTCTTGAACCTTGCTTAACTGACATTACTTTTCTTGAGTATTTGTGATTTTATGTTATTAATTAAGAATATTTGCACTGCAATTTTTTAGGGATCCCAACGGAATCCCCAGGTATTCCTCCCGGTTTCTTGAAATTTAGGAATACAAGAATCCCGTTATCGTCTAACCCAAGAAATATACGCAAATGCGATAGAGGATACTGAATGAGTGTATGTTTAATATGAATTGTATCATAGTTGGGAGACCTTTCTGTTGAAAATGTGTCAGGGTTAAATAGTATATATATATACATGCACAGTGCGTTAACTGGAGTGCACTCCAGAGCATGCCCATTGATTGGCTCATTTTTGCTGGGGTTTACATATTGTGACGACAGAGAAAGGGAAAGCGACAGAAATTCATATTCAGATGTTCGTTCATTGGTTCATTTTTGCCGGGGTTTCATATTAAGACAACATGGAACGTGCTTTTATGTTTGACTATGATACAAAAGAGAAAGAACACCAAAACACTGGCAACCTGATTTATACTCAGGGGCTACGCCCCTCGTACAAATCAGATAGCCTCGTGTTTCGGTGCTCTTTCTATTACTAAATTCATAAAAATAGCGTGGTAGACAGTCTTTCATGGCCTGTGACCGATTTATTTTTGCCGCTCGAACTTTATTTTAGGCGGACAAATGGGCCGCTGGCTGCCTCCTAATGAAATTCAGAGCTAGGTTTTTTTAAAGAATGATTTGTGTTACAATATTTAATGACGTTTTCGCAAAACAGAGCTCATACATCAATATAGAATTTATTTTTTAGAAAGTCTGTTGGCTAGAATATGCTGATGTCTTAAGTGTGGACGTATTCAGACTTTAATCAAGCATTTACTGAATTTTCATACTGTCCGATGTAAGCCGTGGGCAAAAATAGAGTGCTTTTTCCGAGAGGGTAATATCGGACAGATTTATAGTTCAAATATTTATCAAACATTTGAATGTTTTTATTGATTTCTTCCACAAAATGCAAAATGTATGCATATTTAATCGCTATGAAGTTATTCGATTAAATTCTAAGTGATAACAAAATAAAGAGAGTAAAGATCCCTAGGTACCGAATTTTTTTAGTTCTCTGATATTTTCTGTGACGTAAAAATGAAAGTAGAATAAAAGAGTGTCGTTATTTTGACCAATCAAAAACCCGATACAAAGTTACGTCATTTTAGGCGAGTTCGATTTGTATTTTCTACGGTATGTCTCCCGAAAACAGTGAAGTATCGAGAGCAGTGTGTATGTAGAGAAAAACTTCTAAAAATTACGTCAGAGTGAATGTGTCCGATGAACGACGATGTCCGATGTAAGCCGGATCGACTCTAAATTTTCTTATTATCATTTTTATTTTTGTTTAAAATAGTCTTTAAAATGTAGAACTGGAAGTGTACTTGCAAATGGCTCATCATATTACAATGTGAGCTTTGTTGTTATATGAATTTTGGCCTACTTTCACTTTGGACAGACTTTGTGAAAACAAACATGGCTGACAAAGCGGAATCACCTTAAACAAAAACGTTAATAAATGGTTTTGAAAACAACAAAAACAGTATAAATTCACATACACTGCTACAAAAACATTAATATAATAGCGAAAAATAATACAACATTCAGAAAACTAATAAAACACTAAATTACCGTAAAAATATTCTGTTGTTTTCCGCTCCGGTCTTGCATAAAATGGCGTCTTTCTCAGGGTCTGGAACTATTTCCGATTCTTACGCAGTGATGAAATACTATATATTCATGCGTAAGTGCATAATATATAGATAAAATTACACAAATTAATCAGTCATAAAAGAGAAAAAATGATTCTATCGTAGTTTAACTTATTGGTAATATGGAAATCGCTGAAAGTAATTCAGAGTTATTTTTTTGGTGTCAGAATACCCACGCTATCTGGTAGTCACATGCCCGTAAAGCGCGGGAAATCTTCCGATGTTTGGCGGAAACTTCCGAACGGCTCCTCATTTGCATAAACAGCTAAATTTAGAGAAATATCCCTACACTTTGTTTTCAAGCATTTCAAACAGTGTATATAGTAGTAATTTGTTTATCGTCTTGTTTCCTACATAATGGTGTTGAGAAACAGATCCATACAAAGCTAAACATTGACAAAACAACATTGTATTTAGTTAGAAATACTTAAGAACTATTTTTTTGCTACGCACATGTATCGTGTATCAGATGTAAATGGGGAAAATGGGACAAGCTCGATGTTTTTTGTTTTTTCGCATTGTGAGTAAGTTTTTTTTCCGCAAGCGAAAAAAAAACAAAAACAAAAACAATTTCTATGCTCAAAAATATATCCTAAGAATATACACAGTGTTATACATTAAAAAGTTGCCTTGCTGCTAATAAACTTAACATCTTTGCCTAGATGACAATTAATTTCTGAACACAAAAAGTCAATACTTATGTTATACCTTCATTCTCATTTTAAGAATGAATATCATACTGAAACTTTAAAACTGATGTGGATAGACAGCCCATATATTAGTCTTTAACAAAACTGGAAAGTGGGGATGTGTGAACATTTAATTGAAGACAGTGTAACATGTAAATGAGGACAGGCTTGAATAAGCATTTATTAAATATTTGTACATACATTATCAAAACTTGTACCAGCAATGACTTTTCTTAAATAATGTATTGAAAACAGCACAAACACCAAAAAACTGACTTGTGTTACCTTTTTTGTATTTTTCATTGATTTTCTGAGTAAATGTTCTAGTGTTAGAATATAAATGTCATAAAATCAATGGTTCACAAGAAAATCCACTTACGTGATTTCTTTGATGGTGGTCTCCATTCTTCATCACTGTCACTGTTCAACTCTGTTTGTTCTAAAACAAATTAATGAACAAGAAGATCAAGAGCTTGTGTTGCTTAATACAAAAGTTGCTAATAATTCAACTGTGACAATATCTATATTTTTTCCATAAAAAAACTTCCATCTTGAGATGATGGACCTCACTCTGGTTATCTGTAATCCATATTAATAAGCACATTTTAACTTTTAATAAATATACAAGAATAACTGAAATAAAAATACACAAGAAGTCTGAACTGCAATGCTTTTCAATATTCCTGTTGTTTTTTTTTGTCTAAAGCAAGCACATTTTATCCAGCAAGATAATTCAAATGCTATTTATCTCAAGTCTTACACTTGTAGTGTCAGAAGATTTTCATTTTTCTTTTTATTGCCATGGCAACAACAGTTCTTCATTGACTGCAATTTAATTAAACAAAGAGATGCATGTTGGAGACATCTTTGCCAAGTATCAACTTTGTTGAAGAACATTGAGGACAGTGCTTAACATCTACTGAGGACTGTGTAATGTGCAAATGGGGACATTAGATACAATAATAATTATATATGTACAGTAAGCTTTTTTGTTTGCCACATGATATTTTACACATCTAATATATAAATATAAATGACTGCGAAACAATGCTTCAAGAGTTTTCTTATTGAAAATCAGTAATATTCATGGGGCATTAATTTTCATGGATTAAATGGGTAGGCATACCCATGAATTTTAGACCCCAACAAAAATCTTTTGATGAACTTTCATTATTAACAAATGCAATATTCACAGATTTATGTACCCACAAAATGGTTCAATTAAAAAAATCAACAAATTTTTATGCCCACAGATTTATGTTATTTGATTTCACAGTAACATCATGTGATTCATATATTGCAACAGGATTAATTACAAAAAATACCTCGCTTTCTATGTTCTTGAACATGTAAACGTTGAGCTGAAGTAGGGTTGTCTTTGCAATTATCGCCCCTAAAACCAGCATCCTCACCATCATCTTCATCATTGCTTGTGTCATCAAGAACTAAATAAACAACCAAAAAGATTTTTGTTTTAGATAAAGACATTTGTTTACAGACAAAAGAAACCATTTGTAAGAAATAAAAGAAGACCATTTGTTTAGAGACAAACTATAGAAAACTTGAGGCTAAGCATTAATGTATTTGTCATTGTAATAAATGTTCATAATAATGATTATGAATCATACAGACATTATTGCATGGACATCAACATTACACCACAGTTCATTAGGCAATGTCATAATCCTAAATACTTTATCAAAATATCGACTCCCCTAAATAAGTATTATAACTTTATTACAAAGTGACATACTCCTAACTTCAAAGAAAACAAGAAATGCGGCAATGCCGCCAAACCAGATTTTCAACAGCGCCTGTAGAAATTCTAGAATTTAATAATACATTTATTAAAAAAAAACAAGTTACAAAGTAGACATGAAATAATATATCATATCTTTTTTAAATTACCTCCAAAGATGATATGACCTTTGACTGCCAAATCAAGTTAAAATCATGTAAACAGGATTTTCAATGTTAATGTCACTGTGACCTTGACCTTGGAGCCAGCCATGCGGAACATGCGTTCTGCACGTCATCTTGATGTGGTAAACATTTGTCTGAAGTTTCATCAAAATTCTTCAAAGGGTTGAAGAGTTACAGAGCGGACAGGATTTTCAATGTTAATGTCACTGTGACCTTGACCTTGGAGCCAGCCATGCGGAACATGCGTTCTGCACGTCATCTTGATGTGGTAAACATTTGTCTGAAGTTTCATCAAAATTCTTCAAAGGGTTGAAGAGTTACAGAGCGGACACAATTTCGTTTGACGCCCGCCCATCCGCCCATCCGCCCATCCGCCCGCCATACCCCAATCTAATAACCAGGATTTTCAAAATTGAAAACCTGGTTAATAAAAACATGAAACTGCTGACTCACCAACATCATCATTGACATCAATGTCTTCTAGGCGTTTGTTCTTCACTTCAGACAGACGTCCGGAGTTCAGACAGTGAAGCACCTTGGACACTTGTGCTACATTGTATTTCAACAGTTCCTTGAGGCAATCTGTAATAGCAAAGTAATAGGCAATTAAAACTTTTTAAAGTTTTCATTTTAATGTACATGTGACCCCTGGGGCAGGGTCTTTATTGACCTTGTGGTTTCTGACAATAAGTTTTTACTATTGGTTGTCATGGCAACCAGTGTTAAAAATAAGTTGTATCTGATCAGACCTAACAAATTCATACATCATAAGTTTATTTTTTCCTGAACAACTTGCACTCGAAGGACTTTAAACACTTCATACACAAAAAGCTTAAACTAAGCAAATTTATCACAATTCAAATTCATTTTAGATACACACTATCCAGTCATTTAAGTTTGTATATTATACATTTGTAAATTAAATATAATGTATTTTCCCTTACACTCTGATATGTCAATCCATTCTTTGCCAACTATCTGGAACGTGAAGGGTTGGTAATCTTCATCATCAGACCACTGCCCGAAATTTGATGCACTTGTCACGAAGTACTTTGACTGAAATATTTTTAAACTAACTAGTATACGAGAATTTTTTTAGAAATATAATATTGTACCCTGGTGGTACTTGATCCAGAATGCAATTCTATTATTTTTATTAACTGCCAAATTCTTCCTCTCATATTATCAGAGCAATGTTAACTGCTATTTGAAACACTTGTACACAATAATTTTAGCACCTCAGATTCAAGAGAAATTTTAAGAGAAATCATATAAGCTTGAAGGAAACATTCATGATTGTTCATTGAAGTAATTTTAAACATGATCACTTTTGTTTTTCTAACATAAAATTTAATTTCAATTTACAATCATCAATGTAAACATTGAAAATTTGAACACTTCTCACCATGTCTTGAACTGATCCCTGCATAAGTGAATCTTTGACCCACTTCTTGCTCAAAATTTTAACCCTCCGCCCTAGTAAGCTTTGGAACAGCTTCAAACTTGTGTATGTTGTGCTGCCATATTCCGCTGAAAAAAATAAATACATATTTAATTCAAAAGGGCCATATTCATATCT
The DNA here is from genome assembly GCA_022818135.1 of Saxidomus purpurata. Taxonomy (NCBI): domain Eukaryota; kingdom Metazoa; phylum Mollusca; class Bivalvia; order Venerida; family Veneridae; genus Saxidomus; species Saxidomus purpurata. The sequence goes on from JAFMSR010000015.1 coordinate 36,175,319, forward strand.
AGTCTAAAAAGTTAAACACAAAATGAGGACAGTGTAAACCTTATACTAAAGGCAGTATTACCATCAAATAAGGACATGAATACAAGTAGTTAACGACTTCTACATGAAAGTAACATATTTATACATATGAATGAATATGTAATCCTTTATAAAAACTAGGCCAATGTAGCATTCATTTTTTGTTGATTAAAAGACAGTTCTGGCTAAATTCATAAATGTTTCAACTTACATGCAGGCACAATCAGGATGTCAGTATCTTCAATTTGTTCTGTCAACTTGAAACCGTCAAATAGTTTGAAGAATCCCTATTTAACATAGAAGTGTTTTACTTATAAGAGTTTATCATGACATCACAATGTAAAATTCTATTGCACTGAACAAAATTAAATTTTGTAGTCTGCACACATGTATTTCCGGTAAAGTGGAATGAAACAGCATTTTAACAGTTTCATTGCAATCATACCTTGCACTAGCCCTTTGTTTACATTTTGAATCAGAAACACCGTATATTTACATAGTGTTATTATGAAGTGTTGCAAGCTGAATAACGATCAGGAGCCCTATTCCTAAATTTAGTACACCGAGGACAGAGTGTAACTTCTACTGAGGACTGTGTAATGTGCAAATGGGGACATGTAGATACTTGACTTGGCTTTTGTAAAATGTTTGTTTTACAGCAATTGTCCACCATTTTGTGGGACAGTCCTCATAAATGTCTATATAAATGTCTCATAAAACGGTATTATGGTATCATGAAAAATATGTCAAGTTAAAATTAAGTTTTAAACATGACTAAAATAGTAGGAACATGTAACAGTTTTAAACAGCTTGTTTAAGAATGAACATAATGAAATGGATGAAATGGAGAATAACAGTTGGCAAAACAAGAATCTGTTCAACTTCAAATAAGAAAGAAGTGCTCAAAACATAAAATTGTTGATAATTTTAAAGACATACTATGCTTATCCTTGAGTTAAATATTTTAATCACAGAAATTAATTGAATCCATTAAATCTTTAGTGAATATGTCTTATTTGAATAAAAGAATGGATTAAATAGAAATGATTAACTATGCATGGGAAGCTGCTTTCCCTATAACAGGTTAAGTAAAGTGGGTCCTTTCTATGTAATCACCTTTTCCCAGGGTAGTTCGGCAATCCCATAGTCGTATGTAATCTCTTCACCTATCTCAATATCCCTGGAAAGAAAAATGATGATTTTAAGAAATATGCATTTAAAAAATGAGTACGAGAATGGTTCTATAGACATTTTTATTGATTAATAAACAATTTAAAACCCTGGGTCGCACACAAAAAACTATTGTTCAAATTTCAAGACAAGAAGGATTTTTATATTAAAGGCCCCTGTGACATTGACCTCCAACCTTCTTTTTTTTTTTCTCTAAAGAAAACCTATGACATGCCCAGACATGTTCCAACCTAATATATTTAGCTCATCCTAATAACTATTAGCTAAGGTGAGTAAAAATAATGTCACAAAGTGTGAGGGATAGTGCCAATGACTGAATGAACCTGTGTGAACCACTTGTATCAGAAACTCAATATTTTGCACTTTTTCTTTTATGGTTGCCATGGCAACAGGAACTTTATGTAGAATGTAATTTAAGCATTAAATAATAACATGTTGAAGACATATTTGCCAAGAATCAACAATGTTGAAGTACACTGAGGACAGTGCTTAACTTCTACTGAGGACTGTGTAATGTGCAAATGGGGACATTAGATAAATGTAAAATGAATTAACCACACTTTCACATACCTAAGGCTAAACAAAAGCAAATTTCCATCAATTTGCTTCATGACAGCATTTCTTTCTTTTTTATTCCCATGATTTACCAGTCGCCCAAGCCGACCTGTCTCTTTTGTAGCATCCACACTGTAAAAAAAAAATTCTTAGCCTTGAAATGATTTTCAGAACATTTGCAGTGAGTGACGTCAAAATAAAATCCATAATCAGTGACTGTAATAATTTATAAATACTAGTTTATGGAAATAAAAGCAGTGCCCTTGCCTGTTATCCAAACAAGTGGACCAAAGTGGTAATCAGTTAGTATAACGCAACATTTTTTTGTATTGAATATTGTCAGATAAAGACTATGAACCTCAATTAAATATAACAAGCTTACTCTTTGAACTTACCAAAACTCTTTTTGCCCTATTTTAAAGAAAAACCTAAAGCCAGAGCTGCCTTCAGCTTCTCTTTTTTCACCCTCATCAGCAGAAACTACTTCTCCATCATAATGAAGAAGAAAGTCACCTTTACTTCTTGATATTGTTGTAATAATTCCTCTTCCTGAAATAGATAAATGTTCTTTTTGCCCATGCATGAGAAAGAAAATTTATAATTATAATTTGCTTGTTTAAATGCTTTTCTTTTTTTATGTTTGTTTTTGTGATAATTTTGGACCAAAAAAAGGACATGAAATCTTGCAGAACTTGCTTCAAGTAAGGGTGTAACGGTTTACCGATATATTGCAATATGAAAAAATAAATTTCGTACCTCAGGTACAATTTTTGGAAAACCAGTATTTTATAAAAATCATAAATTTCAATTAATTGCCTTCTAATTTCGTACAAATTTCACATAAAATCTTTAATTGGCAAATTTTATTGGCGCCAACGTAAGATAAAAATATCCAACAACTAGTACACTTAAAAGTCAATAAGCGGCCGCGTAATTTAAACAAGCGGCCCAGATGTGAAAGGTCACAGGTGACTAGTTTTCTTTATCAAATTGTGCGACACTTTACTTTCTATTTAGTTCTTATATTTTTATTAAGTTTCTGCTTAGAATATATACATATATTATAATAATAATATATAATGTTACTCCATCTTTACATCAAAACATATGTGTTGCAATACGCTTTGGCAAAATGGCAATATATTGCAATACGGTTTTTGCCGTATTGTTACACCCCTAGCTTCAAGTGGCAAAATGTTGCATTTTTTACCTTTGAGGTGCCTTCATTATGTGAGAAAATGGCTAATTTATTAAATTTTCAAAAAAGTATACGTTCAAAATTATGCAAATGGGTTTAAACTAAGTAATAATGCTTTTTGCTTTGCTCATTTACAAATTTAAACACTTATAGAACTGATAAAAATATGTGTATTTTTAAAGCTGCACGCCTCCAGATGAGTCAAAATATTTCAAGAAATTCAATCTTTAGAAAAATGTATTAAGATCTTAAGTAAAATGATTCAGTATCTAATTAATTATTTACATGTTATGAGCAATTAATGACTGACTTTGCAGTATCAATCACTATAATTCTACTGCGTTACTACCTCAAGTAAGAGGTATTTATCTATATTTTGACCTCTTTTTGGTACTTTGCGTGGATCGTAAGTGCCGTTTGCAATGTGTAAATTACTTTCTTTGTTCACTTCACAATATTTAACCTTTAAATACATTTTCAAAATTTTCATGAAAATAAGCATGAATCTGGAGGCATGCAGCTTTAACATCACACCATTTCTTGACCATATTGTAATCTGTTGTGTTTTTTGGATGTTTGTGGATTTTTATGACTGCTTAGATAATTTTCGTATTCATTTCTTACTTGCTGTATTTTCAAGAATATTATAGCTTCTGTAAACAAATGGAATAGGACCTAAAAGAGCAATTAATACTCTGTCTAAAAGTAAAAATATCTTTCCTAAAGAAATTTAATAAAAATTAGCAATTTACCTAATGATATTGTGCAATAGGTACAAGTATCTGATTTTCATGACCATATTCCATTGCTAAACTTAACTTGAAAATTACTGATTATTGATCAGCCCAGTTTATCAGTTTTACTGCAGTGATTGTGACAGGATATAAGCGATGAAATCATAATTTGTAAAAGAGTGTCTACTCCTTTTGAAAGAGAGCCCTGCTTCAATCAATATTTGATCATACACTTCCAGGGAATTAGATTTTAAATTATTTGAACCTACATACATGTCTTTGCAAATTTTGATAACATAGTTCCAGGAGCCAGGGCTTCCATTAATGGAAGTTTGGAGTTGTTTCCTCATTTATTTGGCTTGTGACTTCCAAGGCTTTAGCTTAGCCCTAAATAGCTAAAGCATGTACACAGATTTTCAAGCTGAACAGAAGTATCATAATTAAGTCTAAACGGACATCAACAATTTTCAAGCCTGAACAATGACAAAATAACACAGACCAAATAACATCCTTCGGCTTCATATATAAAATTTAAAATAAAAAAGAATGACCGGTATTCAGGAAAATGTATATGACTTTACAGTGATTTGTTTTCCTGTATTTTACAGCTGAATAAAGGCTGTTTCCCCTAGCCCAAAATAGGTATATTTTCCCCTCATGTGCACATTCTTCACCAGAACCATGACTTAACAGCAGCTGACTTATATATCAGCTAGAAGACAGAAAGCTGTCCCTATAGATAGCCTCTGCCATGTACCATGCATATCAAATTGAAAATTTTATAAAATGTGTTCCCAGTTGTTGGAATTTGATTTTCTGATTTATCGGGCTATATTTTCCCCTTCAGAAAGCCACAGGTTGTTTTGAAATTGAAAAAAAATATCACTGCTTCATCAGTTTATAAGGCAGAAACACTGAAACAGACAGTAGAAATTCATGTAGATCTAGGTTTCAAGCAAGTAAGTCACAAACCTGAATTGCATCATATCAAATCTTTGACGGCGATATAATAAAGTAGGCAGATGTAAACTTTTAAGTCTTTCAACTGTATGGGAACATAATTATTCCATCAATTTTATTGCCTACCTTTAATGGGACATTGGATGATTTCAAACCCTGGTTGATCTTTGTTTTCTTTTAACCAATTCCTAGCACTCGATAACGGAGATTTTCTTTGGATGCGTCTCATGCCGTCCTTTCAAGCTTCATAAACAACTGATAAATGTGTAAAAAGCATTCAAAATGGCGAACGAATGTGGACATTACACTTGACACTGTTTGTCGTATTCCGGTACATTCCGGACGGGCGTCTAAGGATGATCCCCACTGTTCAAAAATGCCTTAACGGCTACCATAGATTAAAATTATTTTTAGGTCTTTTAAAGTTAAAAAGTGACATTATAATATAAATAATTATATTGCAAAGTAAGTATTAAAATGCTATTTTAAATGTTTAACAGTTTTAAATTGTTTCAATATATTTAAAATATCTTTTGTGCTCTGTACCACGTAGCTATATTACAACCTCTTCATTGTATATCTCGGTCTTTACAAATATTGAAATTGTGATAATTACACGATATAGATTCTAAAATGATTTACCAATATATATTTTAATGTAAAACTTTTATTTTTCGTCATGGAATAAAAAGTGGATGTGTATATTTTGATATAATGACTGTCACGTTAGCCTGCACTACAATAATGATGTAACGGACTAAGAATATGAATGATCGTCACATGATAAAATTTAAGTTACATTTGAAGAGTTTGAATGTTGTTTTGTACTGAAAGTCATGCTAAACAGCAGTTGTCATATGGCGACGAGAGTATATAACTTGGTGGGTTTTTTTTTGTAGTACTTAGGAAACACATAATACATGTATACATGCATGTACATAGCGATGTATAATAGCATTAATATGCGTCACATAATGCAGTCAGTTTGTACATATAAGTGATCTAGGAAAGAATCGAGAAATTTTCGGTCATAATCATGTTGTATAATACTATAAAGAAATTTAAAAATTATTTCAGTATGATTGGGTTCAATCTAACGACCACTATCAAATATATTTTCAGACGCCTTTGTGAGATTCCATATTGAACAAGGAAGAGTGTAGAATTTCAACAAATGTTATCATTATCTTTTAAGAAAACATGAATGCATATACATCTATTATGATCTATATACCATGCCTGAAGACTGCTTAGCGACCGTTCTTACTTCAATGCACGTACGCACACACACCGTCACTGAACACTGAACAGGATAATGAAGAAAGCACAAGTATAGAGATGATCTTTAAAATTTCAAAATGATCTATTTATTTTACAGTTTATATGACCATACTAATCAATATTTATTAGTTTGACCATACTTGAAAATGTATATAGTATAAGGTTGTGTCTTAACCTAGTACATATGTGTGATAGTGGTGAGTATTACGTGTTAATTACTTGGAACTGTATACATATCCAGCTCGCCTTATTTATGTGACTGTTTGCGCGAATTCGACACAGATTTTTGTGGCTTCTCCTAGCATGAATAATATCTACAAAATGTATACACTTTAACGTCAGATTACTGTTCTCATGTAGTTTGTGCAAAGATCATATACTAATATGGCATTTATGTAAACACTATGATGAGAATGTTGTCTCGTTAGCAATAGATGATGATAGAGTGGTGGGTCGGAGTACAATTTCAAACTGCACCTATAGTCAGTATCTACATATTATTCAGATATATCTATCTTGTGTAAATCAAATAATTTACTAGAACAGAAATTATAATAGGAATTACTTTTGCTACTTTTCAATATCTGTTATTTTATTATGAATGAACATCAGCTTAAATTGATGTTACATGCATACATACAACTATATATTTATCGCATATCTGATTACATGCCTGTTTTGCATCCTTGTGGGCTTTTCAGTCTTTTTTTTAAATAAAATGTTTCTTCTTCTTCTTCATTTTCTTCTTCTTCTTTTTCTTCTTCTACTACTACTACTACTATACACTGCGTTCTACATCTAACGCTACACGTATATATTTCGCAATAAATTCAGTAGTAATGCACTGATCTCGTTCAAATTTGGAGTGAAAGTAATTCAACTTATGTGTCACATTTCTGTCGAAAATCATTGTAATCGATTTATAACAACAAAATATAATAGTATTAATATAAAATCTAAAGCCCTAAATTGTTTTGACGCCACGAAAATGTAAAGTCAATCAATCGCAATCAATTCAACATTCGAAATGATGTTAACTTTATTCTTGTTAAACCACCGTAAAGACAGTATTACATTTTGAAGTGTTCACAACATTTATCTTATTACTTTTGTACTTTATCTCAATTTGACAATGTAACAAAACTAGAAAATGAATAGAATTATTGTAAAAAAAACCCAAAAAACAAACAAACTGAAAAGTAAACTGCAGACAGTCCACGTGAACATTTGTCTATATTTTATTTGATAAATAAAATTAAATAATTGAAAAAAGAAAAGAAAAAAACATGAGGATTGCTCGGCCGCGCCTTTTGTTTCTCATTTTAACTATACCAGCTTCTTTGTTGGAATTTTTATATTTTTTATTTTTTTTAAATATTGTATTCTTCGTAGAATGTTACAAAATTACCAAAAATCGATAATTTTCTCTCATTCTCTTATCATACACGGTTAGATCAAATAAAAATTAGAAAAATTTCATTCATATTTATATTGTCTTTTAAAGTTGACAAACAAGTAAGTCAGAGAAAGAGTGGGTATCTTTAATTTCATAAGGTATTGCATTCCATATTTCTGTTCATGTATGCGGAAGTGTTTAGTGATTTTTTGATAGATATATTTATAATTAACATGATACATTTGCAGTATAAGCGTACGGATATCTTGGATTATAAATAATACAGAACTATTTGCTGAAATGTCATTATAAAAATTTCAAAACAATACACTTCAACATCTATATAAACGTTTTTTAAATATATGCTAAACTTTTACATTAAAAGTTGGCGTGATTTTCTATATTAAATTTCTTTAAAGAGTTTAATTATTTTTATACACCACTTCAAAAGTTAAAATTCTATTTTAGAAACAAGTTTTGAATCTTTTAATGGACTAGGATCTTTCTACTTTGCAGAGATACAGAAACAGCCATTTTAGTTTTATAAAGTGATTTAATGCATTGATTATCACCAAATACATAACTTAAATTTTGTCTATTTTCAATTTGTAACTGTTCGCTATTTTTCCTATAGAGTACATGTCACGAAAAAAGAAGAATTATCCACAGCAATCAATCTCTAAGACTTAGAGACTAAACAATCTTCATAGACATATCATGTCTGTAAATTTGAAAGAGCATCACCCCAACTGTCGAGTCCAGATTAACGACACATTCAGGTTTTCAAGAAAAAAAAACAACAACAAAAAAAAAAAAAAATTGAGTCTTTGAGTTATAAAAGTAGTTGTAAGTAAACACAAAATGAGAAATATGAGTAATACATACCACTTGATATCATTGAGGCTTACAATATTCAATATGAATTTGATATGACAAATTATTGATAACTAATATACTGTAAACAAGACATCTGAGGACTTTTAGATATGGTAAGAACAGAGACGAGTGAGGACACAGTTGTCAATATTAAATTGCAATAGCTAATATATACGTAAAACGTATTGTATTTTGTCAAATGTTGTTCTACAACATCAAATATAGTATTTCTAGGAGATTTTTAATCTAACAGCGAAAGTAAAATGATGTACGAAGCACATTTCGGAATTTGGCGCCATTTTATTGATATGATAAGAATGACGTCATATGCGCATGCGCAGTATCATTGAGTGTGAAATTGTAATGCGCAGAAAATGATGAAAAATTTAAACAATGATACACACGTCAAAAAGTGCTAGGAATTTGACGGCAAATGAGACATTTTGATTTTACAACTTTAAAACATGTTTTATAGAAAAATATGTATTTTAAAGAATATTTACATTGTAACCAAGTGAGGACGTCCTCATTATACCGACAAGTCCTCAGTCGTTACTGTTCTTACTAATGAATGTCCTCATTGTCCAGTGCATACCAAACCACACACACACACACACACACACACACACACACACACACACACACACACACACACACACACACACACACACACACACACACACACACACACACACACACACACACACACACACACACACACACACACACACACACACACACACACACACACACACACACACACACACACACACACACACACACACACACACACACACACACACACAACACACACACACACACACACAAGCCTAGAATAGAAAATAAACAAAAAACTAAGTAGAATATTTGCAGAAATCGATTGAAAAGGTCGGTTACACGGCACCGCTACACTAATGTTTATATTGAAATTTCTGAATTTGGTAGCGTATTGTTTGAAATTTAGAGATATACGTGACATGAATTTATACTAGAGCCTTTTTTATATCACCATATGTTCTAAAATACGTTATTTACATACAGTTTGAAGAACTTCATTTAAATATGAGAGCGAGCAGCTTTAAAAGATCTAAAATGTAAATATGTATTTTCAAAAGATTCGAAATTTTGATCATAAGGGCCACTTGCATATATATCTTAAACTGTATAGTTACTAGAAAATAGGTACAGTTTCTAAACGGTTGCATCACAGGTATTTAAGTAACTTATGAATTGTCAAACTACTGTAGTGAAATTAATAAATAAATCAGTTGAGTGTGTCAGCTATTCATGTTTACCATTTTTGTGTCGCCCTTTCGGAGAAAAGGCGATAAATAGGGATCGCTTTGTCGGTCCGTCCGTCACACAAACTTAACGTTGGCTATAACTTCGCCATTTCTTAAGATTTCTTCATCAAACTTTACAATTGTATTGCTTATGACAAAAGGGTCATGATGCCGCCAAATTTAGTAGGTCAAGGTCATATTTGACAGAGTTATGCCCCTTTTTGTACTTGGATTTTGTCACGAAAACTTTACGTTGGCTATAACTTTGCCATTTCTTAAGATTTCTTCATCTTACTTTCAAATTGCATTGCTTATGACATAAGGGTCGTGATGCTGCCAAATTTTGTAGGTCAAGGTCATATTTGACAGAGTTATGCCCCTTTTTATACTTAGATTTTTACTATAACTTTGCCATTTCTTAAGATTTCTTCATCTAACTTTCAAATTGTATTGCTCAAGTCAAAAGGGGTTGTGAAGCCGCCAAATTTTGTAGGTCAAGGTCATATTTGACAGAGTTATGCCCCTTTTTGTACTTAGATTTTGTCACGAAAACTTAATGTTGGCTATAACTGCCATTCCTTAAAATTTCTTCATCAAACTTTCAAATTGTATTGCTTATGACATAAGCATCATGATGCCGCCAAATATTGTTGGTCAAGATCATATTTGACAGAGTTATGCCCCTTTTTGTATTTAGATTTTGTCACCAAATGATTGGTTATTCTTACAAAGCGTAAGAGGGTGACAAAAGTGTTCTACTGAACACCCATCTAGTTATTATCGGAGTGTATATACAAGTGACTTCTAATGCAAGTAACACTGTACTAGTTTACACATAATGAAATCATTTTTGTCAGTGCCTTCCAAACTTGATAAGCATTAATTTGCCACATGACATTATGAAGAACAAGACTATGATCTTCAAATTTTGGAAATTCTATAGATATACCCCGTTAAACTACATTTCATGCAAGCCTTTCTGGTATACATTTCTCAGTTAATTCGGTTTGCCAGAGCGTGTAGTTATGTTGAGGATTTCAATGAACGTAATCAATATATTACAAATAAACTTCTTCAACAGGGCTACCGTTATTACAAATTGCGTAAATATTTTGCTAAATTTTACTATCGTAATTCTGATTTGGTTTTGAAATTCAATAGTAATCTAAAGACTCTTCTGCGAGAAGGTATTTCAAAACCCGTTTTTTATGGGAGTGTGTGTGTGTGTGTGTTGGTGGTGTGCACTTCTGGGTGCTGTGGGGCTCGTTTTGGGGAGGCTGCGTTTTTGGTACGTGGCATTCCCTGTTTGATATTATTTTTGTTTTTTTACAAACTTCGTAAGATTTTGGGTCATGGCAATTTTCCAACTGTATTTGCTAAAATTATAAAACGTTTTGTTAAAAGAGGTTACGACCCAACTGTTTTGAG
>JAFMSR010000015.1:36186738-36232605 GCA_022818135.1 Saxidomus purpurata
TTATTTCTGTTGTTCTATGGATAAGCTCAAGAATTGGTTCCACGGCATAAAGGCCTTACATTTCTTGAAGATGATTTGTGCTTCATTGATGAATTCCTAACTAGCAGGTCTTGATCATATGACAATTAATCTTTATTTGGAGTAACACTTTGGATGTTTTAGATTGATATGACCTTGGAGTACATGTAGACGTCTATATCTAGACCAATAACATTCTACAATATTTCTCTTTGTTATTTAAGGAGGCGAAGTATGGGGTTCCAGCGAAAAAAATGCATGAACATGTTATATGTATGACAATGATAATAATACATAACCAAAATCACAAACGTTTAAGAATATATGTGTTGAAATGGTACATACAATATATCCCTTGTTTATATGTCAGCAGCCTTAATACTTAGAATATCTTTATGCGTATGGTTGAGAAAGGCTTTCATGTCATCTTGAACCGGGAAATTATTTAACCAGTATTCACGTTCATAATCATCTAAGCTGTCTGCGATAAATACAATAGCTTTCCAGTGAAAAAGTACACCTTGTGAGTTGGAGGGTTCCAGAGTAAATTTGTCTGGGACAGAGACATTCAGGAATCTGAAGAATTCTTGCATTACCTGTTTCTGTTTGGATTCTAATGAAACAGACTAACTCATGTAAGGTTGATGGCCTTCCCAAAAGCCATATGGCTGCCTGATTCAAAGCATTCCTCCTTCCTCACAGCATACGCCAGGTTGAAGTCTGGCATCGAAAACTCCTTAATCATGGTTCTTGGAACCATGAACCTTCATGTATTTGGCAGGTCCTGTACAATCTGGTTCCCACGTTGTGCAGATTTACTCTTGTCCACGTTCCTGTAGTGTGTGGCAATTCTACAGTTGTACCCGTTCCTATGGTGACACGACGCTCCATGACCTTTAGTGGTACCAATGATGTCTTTTTAGTTGCGGGGTTGGGCGATGTTTTGTTCCCGCTTGCTCTTGAACTTAACACCTGCTTGCCTTATGCTTCAGAACTGAGGTGATTGTAGTAGTTTCTCCTCGTCTATCAAGTCCAACAGTTCTCAAACAGTTTCCTCCTCAAATACTTTCTCGGGGAGCTTGTCTGGGTTCTTTATGTTACTGTCCCTCTCTGGATCGTAGACATTTGAAACTGTCTATGAAAGAGATTTGGGATTATTTATCAGGATACTTTCTATTGACTTATCTTTAACAGTGTAATGCTTTATACAGAGCTTCAAACAGCTGACTTTCAAAGTCGCGTCCCTGGTCTGTGAAAGCTTGAAACGGAAATTCATAACGACTGAAAAACTCTTCGTAAACTAATATACCAACATCACGCAGTACTGGTTTCTTTGCGATGTCCTTGGCAATGAACCAATGAATTTTATATGCACACGTTCGATAGGTGCTCCCGCCTGATACTCTGTTCACGGGAGCTCTACGTATCTTCTTATTTTGATTAAACCCAGCACATGATATCACATAAGACTCAACATCTCTCATTTGAAATCTATCAGTAGGAATAAACTTTTATAAAGCTAATAGAACTTTGCTTTTGGGCTGGCCAGGAATAGAATTCCCTCTTACGGCTCTTTTTTATCTTAAATCCAACCAAGGACAATGGTTAAGTCTTTGTCTTCCGCTTGTTCTTGTTGCAGGTCATCGAAGGTGAATCCCGAACACGAATTTTGCTGTGTATGAAAATCTCGCACAGTTGTATTTAAACATGCAGTTACAAAGCTTCTTTCTTTTTTGCACAGTGTGAATATGTCAAAATGTAAGCCACTTCAGCATAGACTTGTAACAACCGCTGTGAGTACGCTGTTCATGAGACTCATGTCTTCCTCAATGCCAATACTGTGTATAAGATCTGAACTGGTACAGTTACCTCGGACATTATGTCGAACTGCGTGTGCTCGTCCCTTTTTTCTGTACTCGTATGGACATTTTCTGTTGTCAGTCTAACTATACCCTTGATGCATGAGCGCCCCTACAGTTGCCTCTGATTGAACGTTGCCTTTATTGGTTGTCAGTCTAACATGTGCAGCCAGACAAATCGAATCGTCGACATCATCGATAAATTTAGCCCATTGTCCGGCAGCCCTGATGCTAAAATGACAACCACAGCATGGCAAATCTACAGGCCTAATACCAGCTATCAATTATCTGCACGGCGTGTAAGTTTCAGGAATACTTGACAGCCGAGTCCGCATAACCGTTCTTTGCCACAGCCCGATGTTTTACAGTCATGTTGTATTGAGAAAGCTCCTCAATCCATCGCGCCAGCTGACCTTGTGGCTTTTTATACTTTCATAACAAAGTCAAACTTGAGTTATTAGTTCTCACTGTAGAAACTCTGCCTAGAATGTAGTGTACTAAGGAGTTTTATCTGTGGTGGTGCAGTAATTGTTATGCTCTAGAGTCAAGCTGAAACTGCTATAAGCAATGACGTTTTCTACTCCATTCTGTATTTGTAGAAGTTCTGCACCTATAGCCGAATCTGAAGCTTGCAAATCCAATATTAATTGATCGGTATATTTGGGTCAAGCTAAAACTAGCGGACAGGCTTAAGCTTTATTTTATACATTAAATGCTTCTTGTTCCCTTATGTCAAGCTTGAAACGATTTTGTCGGCAAGATTATACAATGGTAATGCTAGACCAGCAAAATCGTTTATAAAGGTTCTATGATAGTTTGCTTAACCTAGAAATGTTTTGAAATCCTTCTTTGAACTCAGTTGACTACTGTGTAAATGTCTTCCGATGTCATGAACAATGCAAATCCAGTGACCATTCTTCCAAGAAATTCAACTTCTTTTTGACAAACGTGCATTTTCCTGGCTTAAGCTTCATACGATGCTTTCGAAACCTTTTAAGAGCGTCAGCTATTCCTTTAAACGGTCCTCAAAACTATTCCCTATCACCAGGATGTCGTCCAAGAAGGCAAACACAGTATGCTACGTTTAACCCCTTAATACTAAATTCATTATATGTAGGATGTACAGTGGCGCTCACGTTTTTGTTCCGTTTACCTCATGGTTGTTACCGCGTGGTAAACGCCCGGTAAACGCGGGCAATTTCACGCGTTTACCGCGGTTTCACGGCTCATTTCCAAATATGGAAAGAACAGCCGGTAAAAAAAGATTAAAAAAACGGGTCACTCCAAATATGGAAGCAGTACCCCGGTAAAGAGGCGTGTCCAAACCAGCAGCCAATCAGAAGATTCCCAGCCCGTTTTTTTCACGGCTGTTGTCGTTTCACTAATCAATGAACCATATCTTTGTCAGAATAACATTGAAATGTACTTTAAGTGCCGATGTTATTGCTGACCTGCTTTATAATAATAATAAATATAAATAATAAAATAATAATCTACAGTACTGGAGAGCAGGAATTCATACGTTGCGTAGACCGTTCCTGATCAATTATTGCAGAGAAACAATTTAGAGGCAATGTTTAAACTACCGGACAAATTTTAATTTTTGATTAATTTATCAGTATCCCGGCCCCGGATATTTTAATTTTGATATATGTGACACTATGTCCCGTTCAAGTTTTTGTTAACTGCAGTCCAGTACATTATTTCGCAAGATGGGTTGTAGATTATAACAACAAAGTCAGTGATTAATTCGTTGCGGTATTTTGCCGGATCTCGACATGAACATCAACGACAAGAAGGTTGTGTTAGACAAATATCTTAATAACAAAAGTATTTACTGGTAAGCAAGGAAAAGCTGGTGAAATTTGCATGTTTTTTTGTTTAATTTAGAAATAGATGGGACAGAATACGAACGGTGACTATTTTGCAAATCTTATCCATATGGACTCCGTTTGTGCACAGGAGGTCGAACCATACCCCACCCACCTATATAGGTAATAAGGTGTGTGGCTATGGTTCGACTACCTGTGCGTTTGTGGAGATAATTTTTGAGTAAGTATCGGTTTAGCAGGACCATACAAGGGGTGCTTAGAGTGGGGGAACCTATGCTCGAGGTATTTTGAATGTACAGTTAAACTTCGTTCGCTCGAACACTACCGAATGGACCCGACCGGCGGTCCCGGCTAAAGCTCAATATAAATCATGTTGTTCCACCACCAAAACCTCGAACACCGATCTCTCGAACCTGTACCGCGGTCCCTTCAGATCTATTTCATTGTAAAGTACATCCTTTGGCTCGAACAATAAAAGGTGATAATCTCAATTATCGAGCAAACAATGCATTGATAATCAGCTGTCAGACACGCGCTGGCGTGTGTTATTCACACTTAAATTTGCAATTAAAGGTTATGATGTACAAACAGACTGAAAGTCGCTCACGATGTTTATATAGCAATATATATATAAGTAGCAGATTGGCTTTAATTTTACGTTTTTTTTTTTTTTCAGAAAATTGAATTAATTATTTAATGAATGACAAACGTTTCATACCTTTACATTACAACACTTTTTAATTTGTCTTTAATCAAGGGTAAGCTACAAGTTTATAATATACATGCACATTTACATGTGTGTACCATTGTATGTGCAATAACTCCCGATGTGGTCTCGATAAAAGATGTATGTCGACCCCCGTGACTTACCATGCTGACAAACCTCGATTGCTCGAACTACCGATCCCTCAAACCGAAATCGCCAGACCCTTCGAGTTCCAGCGAATGAAGTTTAACTGTATATCGGCTGTTGAGAAAGCAGGAAATTCTAACCATTTTGATTTGCCGCAGCGAAAACACAATGTTATCCCTGCTAAATTGAAACAAGATGTTGATGTGCGTCGTCAGGTGACTATGTCATTCTGGGAGCTATTGACATGACACACGTCAAAACTTTAACCATGAAGGGAACCAATGTTCGTGGTATGTGATATTTGACAATCAACAGGTGGGAAACAGTTTTTAGAGCCTGAATATTAACTAAAACGAAATGACAGTTTCCATAGAAAATATATTTTTATACAAAAAAGAACAAGTTTTATCAAAAATGCTAACTTTAACTGGTTGATTTTGCAGTTTATTATTAAAGAGTTTTTCTAGCGAAATGGATCCAGAACAAATGTATCTGCTGCTGTGGGGTCACAGAGCTGCATGCGCGGCTATCACTACGTTTGCTGTAAAAGCACTTCATCGACTATCAATGCTGAATATACCTTGAAAATTATTTCTTCATCTGTTTTTCTGTAAATAGCATTTTTTTTTCACCAGCATAAGGATACCGCCAGCAAAGGTTCCACCACTCTAGACATAGAGTACACAAAAAATGGTCACTACAGCCAGAAATGTAGGTGTCTTGCATTTATTACTGATATTAAGCTCATGTTATGTTTACAAAATATTTGGAAAGCATTGAAAATAATAATTTCTACTATACTGGTTGGAGACCAACCAGACAAGGACGACAATCAAACCGGACACTTGCGAAAATGCGTGATTTATTGTTCTAATATGCCTACTGTATGGTTTATTTCTATAAGTCAATTCGAGTGCTTTATGTAGGCAGAGTTTCGGACATGAAAGTAGCTCCTTCCGACTTTTCTTCTTTACTCCTGTGCACTAAATTAAATCAAATATATAGAAAGAGGAATAATATTGTATAAGTACATCAGTCACATGAAAAAGTTTTGTTTAAGAGCCTAAATATCATTTTTGATTACGTCAAGTAGCCCTTAGAGTACCGTCCCATTGCTTTCCTTTCAAAAAGTCAAGAAATTCAGCATTCACAGTCAGTCGTGCATTGTTTTGATTCCGGGAGACAAAACAAAGAATGAAAACGTTGATGTCATCACACTGACGTCATTACTCCACATTAAAACGTTCAAAAGTTTAAATTACAGTATGCATTTAATTGATTGTCTCCTTTGTTCGGTTCTGAATCTTACATCTTCTGCATAATGTCACAGTCAGTTATTTTTTATATTTCATGTATTAGATGATTAAAACTAAAATAAGTTTGTATAATATAGTGTGTTATCTTGAATGGTTGCCTGTATAGATGAGTGAATTCCAACAGCCACTATGTATGCAATTTTACACATTACTGCCGAACTGAAAAAAGGTCCATAGTAGTTACGATCATTTTAAAACATTTCGGCTTATAAGATAATAAAAATCAAAATGATTTATGGCTTTGTCCTAGTGAATTATTCCGCCAGGCACATCGCCTCGCGGTGGAATGCTTCAATTCCGATAAAGCACTCAAAGTCATAGATTATTTCCTAATTAATATTTACAGTCATATATATTGTTGATCAAACAGACACTTGATTTCAATCATCAAAGTGTAAAAATGACAGTATAATGTAAGTATTAATAATTTGATCAAGAAATCTCACTATTTTGTTAGTCACTGAAAGCATGTTAACATTGTCGAGAGGAAATTGAAAATGACATACTGTGCATGCTCAATATTTCTGTGAGGCCCGGCAAATAAAAATCACAAGTTTAACTTTTTTCATGAAATTTCATTTATGGGTCAAATGATTGAAACATTTTACACAATTCAAAAGCTAACATCACAAAAAATAAAATCTTTTTAAAAATGCTGTCCGGATACATGGTACAGTTGGGCAATATAATTAAGCAATTTGGTGACCTCACTACCTGGCCGCAAAAATATATAAATGATCTTTTCCTAGAAGTTTTCTTTTGGGAGAAGACCTAACTTACTTCTGTTAAAAGTTTGCTAGATACAAAAATTACCAGAGTTATCGTAAAATATGTTTAAACAGCGTCCGGATGTAGGACTTCAACCAGTACTGGTATGAAAAATTCAACTTCAGGAAAATGCTGTTACACAATGCAGAGCTGAAAATTATAATTTGGTATTTGACAAACTGTTATGGACATTAGGGTTCATCACAAGGAAAACACGAAAATAGACACCACACTACAGTATCTGACAGTATAATTCCAGTGGTCACATGCTGCTGTTACAGAATCAGTAGAACGCTAACTCAGTTTGTGTTATTATGGGCGTGAAACATTGATAAAACATTGAGGCATAATGATATAAACATGATAAATTTACAAATTTTCTTGTTGTCTTTTCGGTAAGGGATATAACCTACATATCTATATCTTATGATCAGACCGTCAGATATATGGTAAAATGTCAGGTTTTAATAGACTTTAAGTTAACAGTTCATAAACAATTGTATCCCTGTACAATACTCATGGTACTACTGGTACTGTGGTTTGTTGTTCTAACGTGGTCCGAGTCCTTAAGTTGTGCATGTACGATTTCCCTTAATTTTCATAAAAATAATTCTCAGCTCGCACATCCGGGTACTGATAATTTTTGCAGTTTTACCTATTCTCAGCTTTGCCGTGATGTCATACTTTTGAAAACATAGAGCTATTATAAAAACAATTTAGTTTCAAGGTAAACAAAGATCGTCAACTTCTTGGTTATTATAATTATTCAAAGTTATAGATGCATAGAGACCAGCGATGACAGCTGATGAGTCACCTTACCTGATTAATTGTGGCAAAATGAGGCATTTTTTGCCATAGGTTCTTTTTTGAAATTGTATTTATTTATCATTTTGCGTTCATTGAACACATAATCTTTGTTTCGAGAATTTAATCTGCTAGATGTACTTTGTAGGGAGTGCCCCTTTAAGCGACATAAGTACTTACATGACAAAAAAGCCTATAAAAAATTGACCGTCACTGCCAGGTATTTCTTTCTGGGGGCTCAAACTGGCGTGTTGGTTACTGAGGAAGAGAAACAGCTGTACATTGCAGTATTTAACATTCATATGCACAAATGCAAATTTAAAGCATTTTTGTTGGTATATATCAACAATGAAATAACCATGTATTTTTGACACAGGGACTTAAGGGTTAATGAAACATGTAAAAGTTACTTCTCTGTTTACCAACAAGCGTCCTTCTAAGAAGCAATTTAAATCAAATTTTCATCATATAATTTTTTTAATATGAAAGCAGATAACTTTACTGTAGCAAGTTTTTCTATTCCGACCTTGGATTTAAACAATGAAATAGCTGTACATGGGTGAAAAGTGTCTGATAGATTTTCACTTGCAATTTCAATTGCTCCCACATGTTAGAATGAAAAGGTCTGGTTCTCTAACCCGCCCCCTCCCCGCCCACTTTGCCAATGCATACATACTGTCACTTTTGGTATAGTGGCATCTGCCTTGGGAGTAGGGTGAGGGTCAAAGTTTTGAATCCCAGCAGTGGTTAGATCTGATTGGCCGGTTGCTGAACCGACAGCTAGTTAAATAATGGTTAACGTATGCATCTATATAGTCCTGACTGACCAGTGTCTGGTGTTAAAGTATAGAGTTCGGCAGGTAAATATGCTGTAAGAAAGTGTTACAAAAGTCAGAAATGGTTGGTCCTTTAAGTAGGGGCGATGCTATACTGAAATTTGTTTTCGAAATGATGGAAGGAAGCCATTATTGTAGGATTGCATGGCGTCATGTACATGTTATCCCTCTCTCCCTGACCGGCCAGACAGGAACTTTTTGGGGTGACTCTTCCTTTCAATGTAAAATAACATTAATCAACACCATTCTTAAAGAGCATTCACAGAAATCAGTGCTACATGTTTTTCTTAAAACTGTTTATTAAATTTTGTGTATTCTGGTTTTTATGATATTTCATTAAGAAATGATATTTGATTTATAGTAAAATTTGTATGTAAGACTGTGGATATAGCGAAATCAGGATATAAGGAATATATTTTCTCTGCCCGAGATTCTTTCTTTATTTTACTTTCTTATGAAAATGTTATATGGATATAACAAACTCCAGATAATGATATGGTACCAATGAGTTTGTTATAAACAAAGTTACCAGTGTATGTCCTTTACTTTTCTATTGATTTAGTGTCCAGTGCCAGTGGTATTAGGTTAATGTACCAACATGACCAATAATATACTTGATATTTTCTGAAACAGTCTTTATTTAAGTGATGGTCTTATTGCATATTGCTTTAGGTTTCCTTAACTTTGTGTGTTGTCCACAGCTTTTAAACCCCTAAATTCAATATACATGCAGTCACCCTGTACATTTTGGACTTGATGGTATGTTGATTATTAAACAATACTTATTTGCCAATAAATAGTGTGCACTGTTGAAAAAGATCACAATTTTAAAAGTGAAATATTTTTATCATTTTCTGCATTTGCATCAGAAAGGCAGAAATTAATGTCTGGTATTATTAAAGAACTTGGGATTTTCAACAAAATGCTGCAGTTCTGATAGCTGTCATTTTCATTAAAAAACTAGTAGAAAAACGTGGTCTGTACATTATTCATTGGAACAATTAATCTTATTCTCTTGTTTTAAGAAATGAAGCTGGTCCCTCATTAATCCACAGCCTATTCAAGTTGTTTTATTGCCTTAGGCAGTACTTAAACTTTTGCTTCAATTTCTCCCTTATCAGTATGTTATGTAAGATTACATAACATAGATATGTCAGAGGGGCCATAAAGTACACTATAGTCTCAATTTTGAGCACTGAACCATGGTTTTACTGAGATCTTACTGTAGATAGTTTAGTTTATACTTATAGTTATTCAATATTCAAGGTCAAAATTCAGGCTATACTGAAGAACTATTGGTCAGCGGGACGCTTTATTTTATATTCGCACCATTTGTTCAGTTTTATTGAAATGCATTTAACAGCTGTATTTCATAATCAGTTGATTGAACCATAGTTGGAATTGTAGAATTATTTTTCAAATTGGAAGTTTCTGATTGAAAATCATTTTTGGAAGTTTAAAAACTAAACTGAAGAAGTGTTGTTCTATGGGAAATTTTGAGTAAATATCAGATATCAAGTAGTAAAGTCTTTTTTAATGAGTTCCAAGTTAGACACTATGTAAAATATGACAATCTTTTTTTTATTTAAATAACAGTTCAATCATTCAGGCAATTTAAGTCCAGATATGTTTAAGAGTCTCAAAGAATTAGAAATGTCTAGGATTTCACTAAGTACACAAAGTTTAAACACAGAGTATTTTTTTATTTAAATCTATAAAATGCTGCTCAAGGTTTATAGATCTGTGATATTACATCTGTCATTTAGGGAGTTTAATAATATTAAGACATTTAACAATAAATCACACAAAATAAAAGATTTTACTTCAAAATGATGGCCAGGCAGCCAGAATCAGCCTTCAGCTCGAAAAGTCATTAGTTCATACTAATTCATTTTAGCTTAAAAATATTTGATATTTAGCAAACATTACAAGTTTGATAAATTACTTTGCATTAAACAAATCCTAATACACTACATAGACAATCTACTGTAAATCCTGTACATTTTGATTCCTGGGTCAACATATTTGTTAAACATCATAACCATTTTTGCCAAGCAGCTTACGAAAGCTCAATATAGGTGTCCAAATAATGGTTCGGTGTATACATGTGCATGCGTGTGTCCTTGTGAGCGAGCTTGCGTCTGTCTGAATTTAGTTTGACTCGGCTGTAACTTATCCATGGATCAAAGGATTATTAAATTACTTGGCACAAATGTTCAACATCATGAGACGTACTGTCATGCGCAAGAACCAGGTCCCTAAGTCTAAAGTCAAGGTCACACTTGAGGTTAAAGGTCAAACTCAAGAATGACTGTCCGGGGCATTTCTTCTTCATGCATGAAAGGATTTTGATGTTAATTTTCACAAATGTTCACCATCAAGAGACGGATTGTCATGTGCAAGAACCAGGTCCCTAGGTCTAAGGTCAAGGTCACACTTAGAGGTTAAAGGTCAAACTCAAGAATGACTGTTCGGAGCATTTCTTCTTTATGCATGAAAGGATTTTGATGTTACTTGGCACAAATGTTCACCACCATGAGACTTAGTGTCATGTGCAAGAACCAGGTCCCTAGAGGTTAAAGGTCAAATTCAAGAATATCTTTGTCCACAGCATTTCTTCTTCATGTATGGAGGGATTTTGATGTTACCTTGCACAAATGTTCACCACCATGAGCTTCCTTTATTTTTAGAATTTCTTCCCTTTGTTTTACTATAAATAGCTTATATTGTAACATTTTTATTACTCGCCATAGAGAAAAATCAAGACTACCTTTATATGGTACAACATGCATGTTACATCCAATATTTTGGTGAATTTTGACCTATCTCTATTTGGTAAGGAGTTAGTCCTTTTGACAGCTGGCAGGGATGACATGTTGCACGTGGGCATCTAGTTTAGTTTTTAGCAATTTGCTTACACTTTTGCCTCTTGTGCAGATCAAAATCATGTAGTCTGATCATAACCTGCACTGTTAACTATTCAGTCAGTAAATTTTCAGTATGTGTATCAGTTATTAGTTGTAAGACTTAAAACAAAATGCAATTGATAATTTTTCTTCTTAATTTATTGTAGAAAAAAGCGTCATGTACATGCAGTGCTGAGGGAAGTTCAATAGACCAAGATATGAAAACAACAGAAAACAGTCTATCATTGCAGTTGTTAACTGAAGGATTCTGTGGTGATCCAGATGGCTGTATCAGTTTAGAAGATGAAGTTCTTTTTTTATTCATCATATTACCTTGGTGATGAGACTTGACATCATATGCATAAAAGTAGATTTTTCAGTTTCAACGGAATAAACAAAACAGGAAAACAAAAGCATCAAATGAAAAGAATTGATAATTGAGGTGAGACAATGGAACACTTGATGTATTGACAACATGCAGTTAACATTAAAGAAGAACTTCGCTGAGTTTACTCATATTTGGAATTCATGTACATTGATTTTTTGAAGATGAAGATAAGGAAAGAACAACAGTAAAATCAGCAAATTGATAGCTCACAAGAAACATCATTTGGCCAGACAACATCCATATTGGATACAATCCCAAGTTGCAGCTGAAGTGATAATGCTACGCTAGCTGTGAATTTTTGTTCTTATAAGAGAAGTCATTGAAACTCTAGAACAGTAGCTGGTGATGAAGAATATAGCATGCGAAATAACCTTAGTAATTTATATATATAATTGTAATCACAGCATGGAGAATGCAAGCTCAAATATCAAAGTCGCACTTTGATAACAAATGGACGCATGAGAACTTTTTTTCAATTTTTTCAGGTTGTAACTTTTTAATGCATCGAGAGATTTTTAATTGATTTGGACAATGCAGAAATGCAGTGCTTTAGCAATTTAATAGAATACTATTTAGTACTGCAGTACATACAGTTTTGGTTACTACAGAACTAGAGTACGACAATGACATTAATAACAATGTTATTGGTTGCTCAGATGAGCAACTTAAATGGAACTCAGTTCTCTTGAAGAATGAATCTTCATTGCAGCTTTCAGTCATAATATTCTTGTGTATGAAAAACAAAAATAAAAAATAGGAAAAACTGAAAGAACAGGACTGTTTATTGTAGTGGCTAATTTTTATTCAGTCACCTTCAAAACAATTTACCAATGTCTCGACCTGCGGAAATGTTTCTATACCCCAGTTCAAGGTCTTTCAAATAGTATGGTCCGGAAACGCCCTCTATAAATGTCTTATCGTACTGATAATCTTGTCTCGGTTATCGATTTTTACCTGGAAGCGTTTATCACGCCGAGCGAGTAAACTGGTATTTGTCCGATAGTTGTATGCAAAACTGCCCGTCATTGTGTCATTTAAATACCACATTTAATAAAAAAAATGGTATAATTGGAAAGCTGATGAAATTTTCTGTAAAACTGTGAAATTAAAACCTCTATATATAATTAACTATTATCTTTAAAGCGAGTTAAACACGGTCCATGCTATTCCGTCTTGCGCGTTTTAGCGATGGATGGTAATTTGACTCGCGATACTGGTCTTACAAAACTGTACGTTATTATGCTATAAAATAAAAAAACGAAAATCTAATTCATATCCGTTCAAAAATAACTCTTAATTTACATTTTAATTAGCAATTTTCCATCATTTGACCCTAAATATATAATGAAAACCTGTGCACAAAATATCACCGTATCGCGAAAAAAAATCACCATTGACGCCATTTTTAGATTTTGAACAGATCTAACCGTCCCAGAAAATTAAAATACGGGTGAAATACGAAAATCTAAGACATAACAGACGTACATTAGACTTAAATCTATGAGAAAAAGATGTTACATCAATCCCATGAACACCATGCAAGTAGGAAAGAAGCGCTAAAATTAGGTCGGTTTTCAGCTTTTGGTCATTTGTGAAAAAACCCGTTCGTATGAGGTCAACTTTCCAATGCGTAAATCCACCTAAAACGAAACATCAGTAAAATATAATATTGTATAATGATAAGGGAATGCATATATTGTATTAAGGATCACTTTGTTGGTCAAATTGATTGGTAAAATATCGAGATATACGTAGATATAAATAATTTCTTTCTTTTTCCAAAATCGCGGGTACCCGGATGTTTGTCACGTGATCCGAGGCAGGTTATTTATCGTATTACGCTCGTTTCCGGACCATACTATTTGAAAGACCTTGCCCAGTTGCACAAAGTGTAAGGGGGTATACTGGATTCAGCTTGACTGTCTGTCCGTCTATCCGTAGACTTACGGAACTCAATCCCTGAAAAACTCTTGGTTAGAATTAAATTATTATTCTCAGAAATGATACGTTCCATGCCTTGATGTGCATGGTCCATATTTCTGGTAACTAGGTCAAAGGTCACATTAACGGGCTTTTGATAGTAAAATATTTTGCACTCTATCTCCAAAACCCCTTATCACAAATTACTGATATTTCACAAAGTAATAAATATCATGCCTTGTTGGACTTGGTCAATGTTTTGGGTCACTACGTCAAGGTGACAGGTGTTTAAGATAATTAAATATTGTCTGGTCAAAATAATGATACACAGAAGAGATAAATAGCATGCCTACAGTCATTGTGCATAGTCCAATTATAAGCATCAAATGTGATATAATTAAGAATACTGTGTCAGTATGGCGTTCAGAGATGGGCTTTTTTGGGGGTATTCATTACCTTCAGTGATAGTTCTATTTTATTATGCTACCTTGAGGTGGGGGTGTGGGGCATTGTTATAGTTGCCGCTTTGACTATGGTGTGTTTATCCATTCTTTTCTCCCTCATTTGTTTGGGACCTATTTCACAGTAACTACTGGCGTGTTCCACTTGATCGATTATTTTTCACAGTTATACAAAGTCTATGAAGCTGTATCCGGCTACCTTACCACTGCCTTCGTTTAAATGCCTTGAGATAAAATCCAAAGTTAAAAGTAATACTTGCCTTAATTCTAGTTTTAGCTAAATGGTAGAGCTGCTATGGGGCAGTAATTGCGTGTTTGCATCAATACAAGAGTCATGGGTTTGATCACTTTAATGCCAAATTAAGGAAGAAGTATCCTTATGGCAAGTAAAATAGGCAGTCCATCTGTAACATGTGCAATGAGTAGGGGTGCGCGATAAGACCGGTATATTGCAATTTCCTTGAGATGCGATACATACCGGTATGGTTACACCCCGTACTGTGGTATTTTCAAGTAAGCAAAAAGCTGCAATTTCTCTGTCATTTCTTAGCTGCGTGCTTTTTTTGTCACGGCAATGACAGACAGTAACTAATAACTGTCGGTATATAATTCAATTGTTAACAAATAGAATTTAATGACTTTGCCGAAGGAAGTGTGAATACTTCAAAGTAAATTTTATTTATGAAGTAATAATGTGTCCCTGTATTTGTTGTTGAATAAAACACAGGAGTTCAAATGCTTAGTAATTTTTAAAAAATGAGTACATAGCACAAGTGATTTTTTTTTGCATTTGAACGAATAACTGTTTTATTTATGAAATAACATCCGTTCTAGCGGTGTTCATCGTTAAAAAAACAATGAATTGGAGCACTAATACACAGTAATTAACCATTTTTAACAGCGCATCAGTACGACAGATAATTTATAAGACTATTACAAAGCTGAGAAGGATGATATTTTGATTCTAACATGACCAGATATTACAAAAGGTTAATAAATGCAAAGCGTTTTCTATGCGAACACTCATTTAACGTCATGCGGTGCAATATGACGTAATGTTTACAGCATATCGGTTCCTGCATTGTTTATGATTTAATATAGCATAATTTTTCAATTCTTTGTACATAGAGACAAAACCATGAATCATTTTAGAATAAACGATGAAATGATGGCACATATTTATTATTACAATTTTTTCTTGCACGTCTATATTCAACTTGTAGCAGTACATCATTGTAACTTGAAAACACAAAATGCAATTGGACAGGTTGTTTACATATGTCTTGCAAATACTTCCTTTTTGGCACCTTGCCGGCCTTTGATAAAAGTACTGTATTTTATCATAAAATAATAAACAACCTTATTATGTTTATGCCACTTGTGTTAGTATAACTCATATTCTAACACGATTGGAAATTTCTCCTATATACACAAAGAAGGATTTGAGCGTGATAAAACTATTAAGTATATCACGCTAGGGGTCCGAACTATTTTTGACTGCTGAAATTACCTCCCTTGTAATTTTCACAAGACATCTACGAGTGTGCCAGTGCTAATACGCTTGGATTGGTATTGTTGTTAATGAATTCACGTGATGTAAAAAAATTGCAGTAAAATTTTCTACACTTCCGGTATCGCCAGCAATATCAGACACAACAAAAATAAGACGTATAGCGCTTTTTTGAGAAGTAAAAAGAACAGCCAAAATTTCACAAAATGCATGGAATACACGGAAAACTACAACTTTCAAGACAGCGACTTCATGAAAATGCAGCAAATAGTACCCCATCGAACATGTTTTTGTTTAGATTAACGGTTTAGAGTGGAAATAGATTTTATTTTTAAGTGATATACCGGTTATTATATCACTGTGTGTTGGTAGATGCTTCAAATTAATCACTCAGGCCTTCGTAATTAGATTACTACGCATTTACACACCCCGCAGTGATATACTTACCGGTATATCACTCAAAAGTGAAATCTATTTCCTAAATATATTACCACGGACCTATATACACTATATGTGTATATAGGTCCGTGATATTACTATACGTTTTGCAATTTATCAGGATATGAAAAGTCTGACAAGAGCGATTCTTATAGTAGTTAGTCTCGAGAGCGATTAAGTTGTTAACAAGAATATGGAAATTTTGTACATGGACAAATTAAAGAATCTATGTTAATTGAACCAGAAGCATGGCCATGAATATTCTCAACTGCCGATGTTATAGTTTTATTTTGATAACTGAAATCATATGATCGAGCAGGTTTAATTTAATTAAATGTATATCTACTGGTTATAGATTTTTCATAGTAACATAATAGGGACAGTGGAGGTGCTAAATTATTTCTATCTATCACAAGGCCTTCCCCTCGCTCTCCATCTTGTCGGATATGTACCCGCTTATTTTATGTTATGATGAAAACGCGGAAGTAATGATCTAACAGGCTGGTGGTAGTTATACTTTGTTTTTGAAAATAAGAAACAAAAAAAAAATCTTAATCGGACCACATTATAAACTTAACATCTATAATTATACTCGCGATTTTTAATAGTTTGAACGGATAGGCATAATTTTACAAAAAATTAAAACAGTGAAGAAAAACACATGTGGCGCATGCGCATTTGCTACCCCGGAAAAAACGGCGAAAAACGGAGGAACTCGCTTTTCACGCATGCGCAATTGATACTCCGGTAAAAAAAACGGGAAAAAACGCAGGAACTCGCTTTTCACGCATGTGCAGTGCAACCAGCCGTTTTTTTTCACGGGGCGGGCAGAAAAACGCGTTTTTTTAAACGGTGCGAGCCGAAAAACGCCCCGTTCGGTAAACGGGCGAAAAACGGGCGCTGCTCGCGTTTTCCTGCCGAAAAACGGAACAAAAACGTGAGCGCCACTGTAACTTGTGCATAGGTTAGACCAAACCCCATTCGAACATATTCGTACTTGATTCGAACTTGCCAGTAAGTAGAATGGCATCACGTTTAGAAAACCAGATACTACCAGCCAATGTATCCAAGCAATCTTCGATCAATGGTAAAGAAAAGGTATTCCTAACCGTATCATTATTCAGTGCTCTGTTGTCGACACAACAGCACAACCGTCATGCTTCCTGATCAGAACAGGTGAGGACGCTCATTTTGATACAGATTCATGAATGACACAGGCATCCACCATATTCTGATATGCCCTTCTTCTTCTTCTTCCACAAAGCCAACTGGGTTTCGTCGTGTACGTTGTTTGATTGGATTTGCTTCTCCGGTCTCCACCGTATTTTAGATTGCAGTCAAATTATCCAGGTCAAGATCTTTTTTGCATAGACGTCTTTATAGTCAGTAAGGAGTTGGGCTAATAATTTCTCACCTTGCCCCATGGTAAGATGTTCAATAGAATACCTATATAGAACTTTTAAATGATCTGGTATTTTCACAATTACTGGAACCTTTCTTAATTTTGAAGATCTTCTTTTGAGTGTACTTATTTTTGGTGCAATCCCTTTAGTTTCAGATGCGGTTTCATCTCATCGCGTCTGTTTGGTGTACAGTTATGCATTCTGTTCTTTCCCTTCTAGACAAAGTTGACGTCTTTGTAACTAGAGGTCACTTCAGAGTACCGGTCATCGGGGTTTTCTCAGTATTTTCTGTTTTTTTTCATATGCACTGGCTATCACTTTGCCCTTCTGGAGAGTCTCATTTGATTGACTAAACAGACGACTAGTTCTGATTTGGATGGTTTTAGACTCATGGGCATTAGTATACCTAGTTTATTCAACATCTCATCCGGCTCCATAAGGTAATCATCCAGTTTGGAGTTGATTCTGCAAAGTATTCGGACTGATGAGTTTGGCGAAATCAGAACACGTTTAGTCACAGTGACTCTTGAAATTACAGGTTTACCACAACGACAGATTGCTTGCATTTGAATCCTGTTTCAATTGATAACTAACGTGTCAGAATGCATACCTTACATTATGCCTAGATGATTCAGAAAACCATGAATAAGCGACATTTCATCACTAACTGGTGTAACGTAGACCATTTCTTGAAATGTTTGTGAACCTTACAGGTAATGGTAAAACCCTTCAGTTTGTTTAATCGTTTGGTGTTACATCTTGCTGACAAGACGTCTTGCTGCTGTTGAAATCCCTATTACATGACTGGACTTCTATCAGGGTCTTGTTGTCTATATAAACTAGAGTATTTTGACTTGATAATGCCATCTGTATTCCTTTCATCTTTTTATCTTTTTATGCAGATTATCCTTGACGTCTGCTGATACGTAGTTATCTGTTGGAAAGCTTGTATCATCTGCTCAACCCTGGCTCCAGATATAGAAATCATTGATTTAACTGAAACATTATCTCAGTTTTACCTTCTTTGTCTGCTGCCATTGACTGTTTCATGGCATGAAGTGCTTCTTGCATACTTTTCGGTTTGTTGAAGCATGCATGTGTACCGGCTTCTTGACCAATAACCAATATATCACTGGTAAAATCGTGCAATTGCCTTTTGCATCTTATGACTAGTGGACACCGTCAGTTCTCTAATAGCCCAGTCTTCTAAGGATTAATCTTTTGTTTGCATTGCCTGCTGGAACTTTATACGCGAGGTTTCGGTTTGATTTTTATTACCAAATCTTTTTTCCGGTTGCTTTATTATTTGTTTAAAGGAATTGCAATAACCCGATTTCGATTTGATTGTAAAGAAATCAAAAGTTTTCCTTGGAAAGCTCCAAGTAAAGTAATCTCGACATTCACTGTCTGTCCAGTCCCTTACAATTCTGTTGCTCAAGTATATTGTTTAAAAGACAGCCACCTGGTCTTTCCATCATATCGCAGATTCTTTGGGAGTGTTCTTGGATCTCCTCTCATTGAAGATTTGTCATCATTATCATCAGAGTTAGACTCATCAAAACTTGAACGACCATATCTTCTAGTGCGGCATTGACGTTTAGATTTGGTCTTGAAGTATGATTGTGGACTGTACCTGTCTCTTAAAACTATTTTATCATTATGCCGAGTAGACTCTTTTGTATATCCACGAGACTGTTTGGAACTTGAACGACAGGAACTGTTTGATCTAGATTGTCGGTGTATAAACTACGACCTTAATTTATTTTCACTTCTGTTGTTCTAGAGATAAGCTTAAGAGTTGGTTCAACGGCATAAAGGCCTTACATTTCTTGAAGATGATTTGTGCTTCACTGATGAATTGTTAACTAGCAGGTATTGATCACATGGAAATAAATCTTTATTTGTAGAAACAGACACTTTGTGTGTTTTAGATGGATATGACCTTGAAGTGCATGTACACGTCTTGGTTCTCGAAGAACTTTGTCTGTGTATGTCTGGTTAAATATCGAGAAGCTGGAACTCTGAAGTACTATTAATTGCAGTAGAGTGTACATTATCATCTGTCTCACTGTTTAAAACACCAGGTAGTATTGAAATTAACGCAACCATATCTGTTTAGGTGATTCTCTGGTTTAAGGCAAGTCGCTAATTTACAACATCTTTCACATGAGGTTGTAAAGTATGTGTTAGCTCTATATTGGTAATACTTGGTGTTTGTAAATCATTCAATGTTGATATTGATAACATAGGTAATGCCATAGTTATACTATCAATCAAGAGTGTATATCCAGGATATATCCAGGATAATTGTACTTGTAGCTTTTGTTGTAACTATTGATGATACAAGTTTAGTAATTGGTGTGTCGGGTGCAGCTCCTAAAGCAAGTGTTGTGATAACCGGTGTTCTTGGTTGTCTTAAACTGAACTCTGCGTCCCTGTTGTAGATACAACTGTTTTCAGTGATGACACTGATTGCCTCTTCCAAGGAGTCGGATATACAAATTCGATGGCACCCATCATATGTTTTGCTAGATGTCCCGGTAATATCATAGGAATATCTTCAGTACGCTGCCATACTTCTGTCTGAACTGTATGATCAGGTCAGCTCTTATTTGTCCTGTGCCTAGTATGGTCTTCAACTCTTCTTTAGTGGCTTGATTTATGTTGACCGACATTGTTTTGTCTCGTTTGTCAAGTAACACGGACAAGGTGTAATCACAACTTTCCTACTTTGTTTCGATACTGTGGATCTCTGTCTGAAAAACAATCTGTATATAGGTACCTGAAAAAGGTAAGGTCAGTAACAGGCTTAATTAAAGTGACATTATGCGCATATTACTGCACAAAGTGTATTTTTGGTGACAGTTTTATAAAAGCAATTTTTGGTTGCTGTGCATTTAAATGTGTTAAATTAATGATTATGCCGCATTAGTATTTGAAGTTGGTGCTTTAGATATAAAAAATCGGACTGATAAAATGATAGTTGAATGTGTCTTTGTTGATGTTTGTAGAAACATCGGCAGTGGAAGAGAAGCAACTCCAGCATGCAGTTGTTCTTTTCTTAAATTGACTCTCCCAGTCAAATAAGAAAATCAATATTTTGAAAGTTATTTTTTCATACTGGTAGCCGGAAGAGTTTGGTGTATTGGGTTAAAAGTTATTATTTCCTCTACACTTTTGTACACACACCATTTTCAGCTGGATTTTTTACTTGAAAAAAATGCGCATAATGTCATTTTAAATATTTTTTGCAATTAATTTACCTGTTTGCAATCGAACTGTAAACTGTCTCCCTAAGAAACTTTATGTTAATTTCGGCAATTCGCAGTTCGAGTTAGATGAAGGTCGCGAAAAGTGTTGATCGATTGTTTCTAGCCGTCTTCTCAGTAAAGCTTGTCCGCTTTCTGTCCAGTTAAAAATTTCGTCGTCATTTAAGTACCCCGTGCTTAACCCTATCTAAAACACGGGGAGGAAGTTGGAAGGTCGAAAACTTACAAATGTATGTGTTTTTTCTTCTGTTGCCTTCGCAAAACTGGCTGTCAGAGCTGTCAATGCAGGCTCTCAGGATTCCCGCCAAGCTTATGTACTTCCGCGACAGGTTATACAGCACTAAAATATTTACCATCACAACAGTGTCTGAAACAATTGTATGCGGTTTAAACACTTGATGGACCTGAAAACAGTAAGACTCTACAATATTTCTTATTGTGAATTATCGAGGTGAAGTATGCTGTTTAAGCTAATATACATAAGCATTATATATGAATGATAATGATCATAATACTCGGCCATAATACTTGCATAGACTGCTTGCATTTTCCACTATGGATGTGAAGCATGAGTTTTATATCTTTGCACATATTATTAATCATGAACATTTTTTTCAATGCCAAGAAAGCTGACAATAACGAGTCTTTGTTACCTGTAATAAAAACATGCACATATCTTTGAGAAACTCCATTTAAATATTTTAGAAAATATATTAATCAAATAATAAATGGTAAGAAAAATGAGAAAAGCAATTCTTTGTTAACTCAGTTGATAAATTTTACTGGCAACTCAGGAAATCTTTTTTGTAACTGTAAATGCTATTATACGCCTATAATTATTTAGTAACAGGGAGGATGTATGAATTTCTCAAACCAATGACGGTTTTTTTCCATTTTTAAATCTTATATAACATCTATCAGTGTCAAAATTCCTCAAACTTTCTAAAACCGTAGGGATTGAACCAGGCCGAGTCACTTGCACCTGTATCAAATTTAATACTTGAACATTCAAGTGAAATCGTTAGTCGCTTAAACAATTGTATACTGTTTTATCACTTGATGTACCTGAAAATAATAAGATTCAACAATATTTAGGTTTGTTATTTATGGAGGCAAAGAATGGGGTTCCAGCAAAGAAAAACATAAGAACATGTTATATATATATGACAATCATCATCATAGAGAACCAAATAAACTCATTTGTAAGAAAATATGTGTTGAAATGGTACATGCTGTATATACCTTGGTTATATGCCATTATTTACATTCCTTCCCCGCAGCACACGTTAGGTAGAAGTCTTTCACCGAAGTTTCCTTGGACATGGTGCTTGGAACCATGAACCTTTATGTTTTTGACTGGTCCTGTACAATCTGGTTCCCAGCATTGTGCAGTTTCACGCTAGTCCACATCATACTCCCCAACCTCTCGCTATTTTAACCTGACGTAAAATATCCTGTTTTCTATTTCTACAGGACAGTTGCTGAAATGATCAGTGTCTGTAGACTTGTAGAGAATGGAATTTTTCCTGTAGCGTGTGGCAATTCTACAGTTGTACCGGTTCCTATGGTGACACGACGTTCAACGCCCTTTAGTGCTACCAATGATGTCTTCTTAGCTGCGGTGTTTGACGATTTTTTGTTCCCGCTTGCGCTGGAACTTCACACTTGCTTGCCTTTAGCTTGAGACCTGTTAGAGTGCCTTTTGTTCCCGTTTGCAAGCGAACAATATACCGGCTGGTTTTCAGTTCCAGACCATGCAGAGTGACTAATGCTAGAAGCCATGTCTCCCTGGCGGGTTTTTGAACGGTCCTGACACTTTGTTGAATGTTTCTTTCTGTCGTGTTTTCTGTACTTGCAGATTACTCTATAAAATGTCAATGCCCTGAGCTAGATACCCTTTGCTGGACGTTCTTGTCAGTTCCACTGAAAGCTGTATCCTTTTTGGACTGTTTTTTAATTTGAGAACTCTTTGAAGCTTTCTGTTTTATACGTGTCGACCTCCTAGGGCTCTCTGTAGAAATATTTTCTGACTGACCTGGTGTGAGGCCTAACTCCAAATGCTCGGTAGTAGATTTCTTTTAAGGGAAATGAGGTGTTTTTAGAAGTTTCTCCTCGTCCATCAAGTCCAACACTTCGCCAGCAACTTTCTCCTCAGATGATACTTTTTCCAAGAGCTTTTCCAGGTTTTTTATGTAACAGTTTTGTCCTTTTCTGGATCGTAGTCATTTGAAACTGTCTTTGAAAGAGATTTGAGATTCCAAACGTTTTTTGCTT
This sequence comes from Saxidomus purpurata, assembly GCA_022818135.1. Classification (NCBI taxonomy): domain Eukaryota; kingdom Metazoa; phylum Mollusca; class Bivalvia; order Venerida; family Veneridae; genus Saxidomus; species Saxidomus purpurata. The sequence continues at coordinate 36,209,594 of JAFMSR010000015.1, forward strand.
ATCCAGTCTCTATCAGCTATCTGGATACTTTCTACTGAAAAAATGTGTGTTATTTGTAATGTTTGGCCTATATGTTGATCTTAACTATGTCGCCCATCTGGAGTATGGTTTCCTGAAGCTGCTTGGAGTGTTTCCCCGCCTATGTACCATGGACATAAAGATAATTGTTCCACAAAGCTGCGTGCTATTTGTTGAATGTTATGGTTCCTATTCACCTTGACCACTGTTGGACGGCCTCTATTGTGTATTCTGTCTTTATGAATGTGTAACGCTTTATACAGAGTTTTAAAAACTGACTTTCAATGTTGCGCTCCTGGTCTGTGAAGGCTTGATATGGAAATCCTTAACGCCTAAAAATTCGTATATGGCAGCTTTTGCAGTCATCTTAGTAAATGGTAACAGTACACATTCTACCTACTTTGTAAACTAATCTACCATCATGATGCAGTACTGGTTTCTTTGCGATGTCTTTGGCAATGAACTAATGAAACTTATATGCACACGTGCGATGGGTGCTCCCGCTGATACTCTGTTAATTGAACTCTACCGTATCTTCCTGTCTTCTTATTTTGATTACACACAGCACATGATATCACATAAGACTTAACATATCTCATTTGAGATACTAGTATTCGGCTTCTCAATTGTTCTTGAATAAGACGCCATCTACCAGTAGGAATAAACTTTTATAAAGCCAAAAGAACTTTGCTTCTGGACTGGCCAGGAATAGAATTCCCTCTTACGGCTCTTGTTTTATCTTAAAACCAACCAAGGACAATGGTTAAATCTTTGTTTTCCGCTTTTTCTTGTTGAAGGTCATCGAAAGTGAACCCCGAATACGAATTTTGCTTTGAATCAGAATCTCGCACAGGTGACGTCGTCCAAGAAGGCCAACACAATATGCCACGTTAAACCCTGTAATACTAAGTTCATTATTAGTGAAAATGTTGCTGGTACATTGGTAAGACCAATGGCCATTCGACCATACTCGTAGAGTCCGTACTTGGTAAGAAAAACAGTTTTCTATCTATCTTCTTCATTGATTCGAACTTGCCCGTAAACTGAATTGGCATTTAGTTTAGAAAACCAGATATTACCAGCCAATGTTTCCAAGCAATCTTCGACCAATGGTAGAGAAAAAGTATTCCTTACCATATCATTATTCAGCGTTCTGTAGTCTACACAACAACTCAGCAACCCGTCACGCTTCCTGATGAGAACTGGTGAGGACGCCCATTTTGATACAGATTCATGAAAGACACAGGCATCAACAATATTTTTAGATGACTTTCATCTTCTCCAACAAAGCCAACTGGGCTGCGTCGCAGTGAAATTGTCCAGATGAAGATTTACTTTTGCAAATACGTCTTTATAGTCACTTAGGAGATGGGCTAATTTCTCACTTTGCACCATGGCAAGATGTTCAATAGAATACCGATATAGATCTTGTAAATGATCTGGTACTTTCGCCTTTTCTTAAACCTTTTTTAATTCTGAAGAACTTCTTTTGAGTGTACTCATTTTTGGTGCAATCTCTAGTTTCAGATTTGGTTTCATCTCATCTGTTTGTTGTACAGTTATTCATTCTGTTCCGGAGACAGTTGTCGTCTTTGTAACTAGAAAGCACTTCAGAGTTCTGGTCATCGAGGTTTACCAGTATTTTCTATTTTTCATATGCACTGGCTATCATTTTCCCCTTCCGGAGACTCTTATTTGATAGACTAGACAAACGACTGGTTCTGATTAGGATGGTCTCAAACTCCATGGCATATACCTAGTTTGTTTATCATACCATCTGGCTCCATAAGGTAATCATCCAGTTTGGAGCTAATTCGGCAAGGCATTCGGACTACTGTGTTGGGCGTAATCACAACACGTTTAGTCACAGTGACTCTTGCAATTACAGGTTTTCCATCACGACAGATTGCATTCATTTGAATCCTTTCTCAATTGAAAACTAACAAGTCAGAATGCATATCTAACATTATGCCTAGATGATGCAGAAAATCATGGCTTAGCAACATTTCCTCACTTACTGGTGCTACGTAGACACTTTCCTAAAATATATGTGAACCTTACCGCAACTTCAAAGGTTTTGTGGTAAAACCCTTCAATGCAGTATCTTTATATACCATCTGAATAACCATCTTTGACTTTAGCAGGCTTTTTCTTCAAGATGTTGTATATTTATTTGGGTAGGATGGTAATCTTTGCACAATTATCTTTTCTAGCTTTGACCTCTTTACCACCTACAGTCAAGAACACAAATGAAGCTCGCGCTTGAACTTGGTGTATGCCGACTACCTCTTCGGAATTTGCTTCTTGGACCTGTTTCGTTACTTCTGCATGTTTTATATGACTGACTGATTTATCCACCTTCAATTTGTTGAATCTTTTGGTGTGACATCTTGCTGAGTAGAAGTATTGCTGCTATCTAAATCCCTTATACAAGACTAGACTTCTTTTCTATCAGGGTCTTGATGTCTATATAAACCTTTTTATGCAGATTATCTTTTGCGTCGCTCTCTTTCACCGTAGCTAAGGGTCACTTCAACCCGTTGAATATGCAGGCCCTTCATTGCCTTTTTTGAGTGCTGGAACGGTTGGCCTTTTCGTCCAGCCCTTAGGTGTTTAATTAATCTCCATCTGTCTTTTTCTTGAGCAACTTCTTGTATCTTTTTTAAAATGGTCCAAACTTCTGCAGAAGAAGCATTGAGTGTCTGCATTTTTCGTTGCGATTTCATATTTGGGTGTTGACGTCTGCTGAAACTTAGATATCTGTGGTAAGGCTTTATGCATCATCTGCTCAACCCTGGCTCCAGATGGAGAAATCACTGATTTAATGGAAACATTATCTCAGTTGTACCTTCTTTTTCTGCTACCATCGACTGCAGAAATATATTGATGCTGTTTCAGGGCATGAAGTGCTTCTTGCATACTTTGTGGTTTGTTGAAGCATGCATGTTTACCGGCTTCTTAATAAATGCATCATTGGGAAACCTTGCATGAGCTTCTTGCATCCTATGACTGGTTGACAGCTTCAGTATTCTATCAGCCCAGTCTTCTAAGCATTCATCGTTTGTTTGTCTGCCTGATGGAACTTTATACCCGAGGTTTTGGTTAGATCTTGGTTACCGAATCCATTTTCCAGTTACTTCATTATTTGTTTAAAGGAATTGCAATTACTTGATTTCGATTTGATTGTAAAGAAATCAAATGTTTTCATTGGAAAGCTCCCAAGTAATGTAGTCTCGACATTTACTGTTTGTCCAGTCCATTGCAGTTCTGTAGCTTCAACCTGTTGTTTAAAAGACAGCCTACAGGTCTTTACATCATATCGCAACTTATTTGGGAGCTTTCTTGGATCTTCTCTCATTGAAGATGTATAATCATTGGCATCAGATGTAGATTCATCAGAACCTGAACGACCATATCTTCTAGTGCGGCTATGACGTTTAGATTTGATCTTGTAGTATGGTTGTGGACTGTACCTGGCTATTAAAATTCTTTTATTATTATGCCGATGAGACTCTTTTCTATACTTACGAAACTGTTTGGAACTTGAACGACAGGAACTGCTTGATCTAGATTGTCGGTGTAGAAAATACGACTTTGATTTATTTCTATATCTGTTGTTCTAGAGATTAACTGAAGGTAGTGGACCCCTTATGGGCACCAAATCAAATCATTAGAGGCTTAATATTTTCTTAATCTGTATCATTTCCTGGATTTAAAAACAAATTTTAAAATACTTTTACCGTGAAAAAGAGAAGTTTTAGGAATTTGATTAACCCCACCCCCATTTTGGAATTATTTATGAAATGAAATCACACAAGAGATAAGAAAATACATGTTTTTCATTTATTATTCAAAACTTTGGTACAGATTTGGTATCAGAGTAACAAGAACTATGTTTTCTTTCAGAAATTACACACAATTTACTATATAATTAACAAGTTTTATGAAACTTTTATGGAATAATCAGATAGTATTACAATTTTCATGTACTTTTTTGGCCATGTTAAATTTTGAACATCAAAATTTTTAGGAACAATTAACATTTTCTAGAAATGGGGCATGACGTTTTGTATATTAAAAATTATCTATAACATTTTGGGAACAGCATGTCAAAAATTCACAATGTTTTACCGTCTCTATTTAAACTAATTTGTTTTTGAAAATCTCCATCAACGATTTTAGACGTGTCTGAAAGTAATAAAATCTTCACATAAGCTAATACTAATTCGTTAAAAAATATTTGATTTCTGTTTAGTCTAAAAACAATATAGACATACGAAGAAAAGTGCAAAATAATGAAAACAAAGAAGAAAAAGTCAAAACAAATGTGGGTTCCGGCTGGATTCGAACCTACGCCCCCAAAAACCTCAAATATCTTCAGTCCAATGCTTAACAACCTAGGCTAGCTCATTAAAATTGAAGAGTTTCAAGTGGAGGTTTTTATTAGGGGTGTACTACCTTAAGAATTGGTTCCACGACATAAAGGCGTTATATTTCTTGAAGATGGTTTGTGCTTCACTGATGAATCGTTAACTAGCAGGTCTTGATCACACAGCAATAAATCTTGATTTGTAATAACAGACACTTTGGATGTTTTAAATGGATATGACCTTGAAGTACATGTAGACGTCTTGGCTCACGAAGAACTTTGTCTGTGTATGTCTGGTTTACTATCTAGAAGCTGGAACTCTGAAGTACTATAAATTGCAGTAGAGTGTACATCATCTGTTTCACTGTTTGAAACATCAGGTAGTGCAGAAATTAACACAACCTGATCCGTTTTGGTCGTTACTTGGTTTAAGGCAAGTCGCTTATTTACAATATCTTCCACGTTAGGTTGTATAGTATGTGTTACCTCTATAATTGCAATCTTTAGTGTTTGTAAATCATTCAATGTTGATATTGATAACATAGGAAATGACATAGTTATACTATCCATCAATGGTGTATATCCCGGGATACTTGTACTTGTAGCTGTTGTAGTAACTGTTGATGATACAAGTTTATTAACTGTTGTACCGGTTGTAGCTTCTAAAGCAAGTTTTGTAACAACAGGTTTTCTTGGTTGTTTTGAACTCTGCGTCCCTGTTGTAGTTACTACAACTGGTAGTGAGTGTATTTCTGTAGTGGTCACCGATGTACTCATCACAATTTTGAACTGGGGGTTACTACTGTAGATAACACAGTGGTATTGGCAGCAGCTGATGGTGATGTAGTGGTAACAACTCTTTTCATTGATGAATCTGATTGCCTCTTCCAAGGAGTCGGATATGCAAATTCGATGACACCCATCATGTGTTTGCTACATGCCCCTGTAAAATAATAGGAATATCTTCTGTACGCTGCCATACTTCTGTCTGAACTGAAAGATCAGGTCAGCTCTTATAGGTCCTATGCCCGGTATGGTCTTCAACTCCTCTTTAATGGCTTTATTTATGTTGACCGACATTGCTTTATCACGTTTGTCAAGTCACACGGTAAAGGGTAAGGTCAGTAACAGGCTTAATTAAATATTTTTTGCAATTAATTTACCTGTTTGCAATCGTACTGTAAACTGTCTCCCCAAGAAACTTTATGTTAATTTCGGCAATTCGTGGTTCGAGCTAGAAGCCCATTGCACTCCATACGCCTCAAAGCAATCCTTTAGATGAAGGTCACGAAAAGTGTTTATCGGTCGTAACTAGCCGTCTACGCAGTAAAGCGTGTCCGTTTTCTGTCCAGTTTAAATTCTCCTCGCCATTGAAGTATTCCGTGCTTAACATTATCTAAAACATGGGAAGGAAGTTGGAAGGTCGAGAACTTACCAATGGTATGTGTTTCTTCTTCTGTTACCTTCGCACAACTGGCTGTCAGAGCTGTCAATCCAGGCTCTCAGTATTCCCGCCAAGCTTATGTACTTCCGCGACAGGTTACACAGCACTAAAACATTTACCATCACAACAGTCTCTGAAACAATTGTGTGCCGTTTTATCACTTGGACCTGAAAACGATAAGACTCTACAATATTTCTTATAGTGATTTATCGAGGCGAAGTATGCTGTTTTAGCAAAAACTAAATAAGCATTATATATGTATGACAGTGATCATAATACTCGGCCACAATACTTGCATAGACTGCAATTCTACACAGTCCTTTGAATTATGGGGTATCCATTAAAATACTACAGAAGATTGATGAATTATTGTTAATATCTTAGTTGAGATTAATACTTACGTGAAATATTCGGAAACATGTAACGCTCCGATAGCTTGCATTTTCTACTTTGTATGTAAGGCATGAGGTTTCAATATCTTTGCACATATCAATAATCATATGATCTTTTTTCAATGCCAAGAGAGATGACAATAACGAGTCTTTGTTACCTCTAATAAAGAAACATGCACATATCTTTGAACAACTCTATCAACAAATTTGACTGGTCATCGCTACAATTCTTCACTACTGATTAAATCTATCAGATTTCCATTTAAATATTTGAGAAAATACATTTATCAAATGATTAATGGTAAAGAAAAAAATGAGAAAAGCAATTATTTGTTAACTTTTTCCCAGTTTTTAATCTCATATAACATCTATCAGTGTCAAAAATTCCTCAAACTTTCTAAAACCGTAGGGATTGAACCAGGCAGAGTCATTTGTACCTGTGTCATTTTTAATACTTGAACATTCAAATGAAATCTTTAGTTTCTTAAACAATTGCATACTGTGTTATCACTTGATGTACCTAAAATTAATAAGATTCAACAATATTTCGTTTTGTTATTTATGGAGGCGAAGTATGGGGTTCCAGCAAAGAAAATACATAAAAACATGTTATATATATGACAATCATCATCATAGAGAACCAAATAAACAAACTAATAAGAAAATATGTGCTGAAATGGTACATGCTATATATACCTTGTTTATATGTCATCGGCCACTATACTTAGAATATCTTAATGCGTTTGGCTTGAGATAGGTGGGACTTTGCTTCCTAGGTTAGCTTTTATTGTTTAAATATTGACGTGACAGCATATACTTTAGAAACATATGGATGGCAATAAAGCCAGCAACACAAAGTACTCGACCAAAATGACTAGATAAGACGAGGAAATAATCAAAGCTTAATAGAAATCCATCAAGAGGATGAAGAGATATTGTTACATGACTGTTGACCTTGATAACAACATTAAACTTGGCCATTTGAATCATGATGAGATAAGCGTTTGACACAAGTTTGATAATAATCCTTCAAAGGAATAAAGATATGAAGACTGTTAAACATGTTGGCAAAAGTTTGATTTTGACCCGAACTGTGACCTTGGCCGTCTAGGTAGCTCTCCGAGTTTGAAGAATGTCACGCCTTTCTATAATGGACTTTTACTGTATGCATTGATATCATCAATTATTAGCATGAAGAAGTAGTGGGGGCACAGAAGAAAGTACATAACCTTCTTATTACAGGTTGTCAGCCATTTATGTGGCATTGACTTTCAAGGTAGCTCCCCGGATTTGATAAAAAATAATTTCCTGTAAAATTACTTGATGTATCATCACTTCTATTCTTAATTTCTGATTAAAAATATGGGATTTCCATTTAAATGTTTCTGAAAATACAAAAAATGAATTGCGAAAAGGTCTACGGCAATATATCTCAACTTTTTAATGAATGGCAATAAAAATTTGCAGGATGATTTGTTTGTTAACTCTATCAATAAACTTTACTAAACATTGAGAAATTATGTCTGCTAATGATTGATGCTGATATCAAGCACAAAAATCTTTCTTAGAACAGGAAGAGATAAATATGTTATTACTTTCCGAAACAAAAAAACAGGTCAGTACTATCATACAATTGATATTTTGACCAATTCAGCAAGTAGAAAGATTGGTGTTTGGAGAGATGAAAAAAGATGTGGATGGATTCCCGTTACTCGTGGCTGGTCTATAATTTGTCTGAAGCTAATCTTGTCTAACCACATAATCGATAATAAGTATGCAACTTACTGAACTTTGTGACTTATGCAACGTTTCATCTTTGTGAGATAAGTAGTATAGACATTGGGCGTTTTCCCCAGACACCAAAACAAATGAACTATTCGACATATTTTTGAACTGTATTGGAATTCAGCCAGTTTTCATAACATTCCTGATACAATGACCTTGACCAGTAAAACGATTTAAGTATTTTAGCATTTTGATTACCGTAATCACGTACTCCGAAATTTTAATTGGTTGGCTTAGGCACTTCCTGATTGTACGTGAGTGATTTACTGACTCTTTCTGATTGATGAATCAACTGCACGATTGAGTGTCGACTGATTAAAGTGACTGATTGCAAATGTCTGACTAACTACGTCCAGTTTGGTGTGACTCCCACACTGACTTACTTTGATTGACAACAACAATGCATAGCTAACTATGTAAAGGTCACCTGTCAACAAAAATGGTGCTGAACACAATGTATCAAAGCGACAATTTAAATGGTGCTTGGTTATTACTAATAGGTGGTTATATAAATGCTTTTTTTATGTCAGAACGATCATTGTCCGAGCTATTTAACTATGTTCAGAGAAAATGTCTAAACGTGTGTGAAGTGTTGATAGCGACACTTTGATTCAATTCTAAATTAGTATATAATGCCGAGGATAGGTGATCATCACTGTAAAAGAACGAGCGTTATCATTCCTGTTCTATCAAAGTGAAGTAAAACGATATTGTTGGCGATAAGACATCAACCGAGGTCCCTATTATGATACATTGCTCTTGAACTGTGAATACGAATTTCTTGTGATTAACAAAGGAAGACTTTACATAAAGTACATTTAAATGCTTTTCTATGACATTGACTATCTTATATCTGGCCGATATTGTCACCCTGAAATACTAGAAGAGTAGGCAAAGTTGCTAACCGAATAATGTGAAATTATTCAAAAGACCGATACTCAATTGTTGATTTGCATTTTTCTTGACATATCAAAGGGAGGAATTCTTGTTCATGGTTGGCCATTATGCAACGTGTGGTCATATTATTTAATTTAAAAAGCCTGTAAGTTTACAAATGTGTCACTATACCTGTCAATGCTGGAAAATGCAGTTCTAGGGTGGACACTTTCTTTTATTGACATTTCTGATCAGAGTGTTACATACAAGTCATTAAATATATTGTATATATATAATGTTACAGTTGTAAGAATTGTCGGGTATGAATGTTCATTATTTGATATAGGTCATGATGCAGTTTTAAATGTCTCGTTGTGCCATGACATTTAGTTTGTTAATGTTTAATCCATTGTTTTGATATTATACAAGTTAAATTGAACGGTAAGAATAGCCCTGTGATACTGACATCTTTATGATAATGTAGGTCCTATTTGGCTGATGAATTGTAATGAGCCACGTATCAACGCTCTTAGCAGAGAATGGAGTTTTGGTGGGAATTGAAATACGGAAGTGTTTTATGCGACAAGTATCTAAAGTTTATTTAGAAGCATGGTTATCAAAAATGGTTATCAAAACAGTCATTGATAAAGACTGTTCGTGCTGACACCTTAACAACTAATGCATCTATCAAGGATGTGCATTAAAACGTTACCATGTAACTTAATTATTTTGGTAATCACATGTTTAACTAAGTAATTGAATTATTTTCAGTAAAGTTCATGTATTATAAATTCCGTTAGATGTTTTAAATGCATTCCTTGCATCCATAGTATCATTTATCCATAGAACGTTTTCTTGTTTAATAAACAAGATAAAATCGGTCTCAGAAAATGTGACCAATAATCGGAATTTCGCTACATCTAGGGTCAATATATGGGGAATTTTACTGTAATTATAATGAACGTAAAATAATGTGTGGACAGTAAGAAACACTTTTTCGTAACTAAGATTTTTTGTTGATTTACACATTCTTGAAAAAGTTGCATGAAATAACACGATAACATGTTTTATTGATATTCTAATTAATTTCAAAACATTTCATTTAGAGTCTCAACTTGAAACGTTATGCTGGTTAATTCACTCGTTCATATTGAAATAATGTCCGAGTTGAAGTTTTAAGCCTTTGAATATTCCATTCAATCATTCTATAACATGCGTGTTTAAAATATTAAATATTTCAAAAATTGTTTGCCGTACAGGAGAAATGCTGGTCCGAAAACAAAGTTTAGCTATTTACAGCAAATGAATAAAAATAAAAGAATCAAGCGACATACTTTAAGATCTTGGAACTTTGGAAACGTCACACTGGCAGATCAAGCTGGTTATTGTTCTTTTTGTCAAAGAATGTTTGTGGCGTAAGTTCGATAGCCTCTCATTAAACAACACCATGTGTTTTGATTGTATAACAAAGAATATTGCGCTAGTAGACGTTTGAGAAATTGATCATTTTGTATTAAGATAGGATGGAGCTATTAAATAAAGATCTGAACGGTATATGTCATGACATGAGAGATGTCCAGTGTTCAACTTCAATATTGATATTTATTATGAATTCATCTAAATTATTAAAGCATGCCAAATGAAATTCTAAGTGAAAAGTAAAGTTGCAAAAGACATATATATTTTCTTTCCGTGATTGTCAACAGAAATAAGGCTGTAGGAAATTGCTTGCTTATACAACCAATATTATCTAACCCTCTTCATAGATGTTGTGATATTTTGTTTACATGTGTCGTGTTTTGCATTCATTTGAAAAAGAAAACGTTATCTGTCCCGAGATTGAATAACGTGGTTTGCTTAAATTGATACCGGAAAGTCATATTTACTAGCTCAACATATAACTGCATTATCTTTTAATCATGCAGGCACCCTTAGACAGATGCACACGTGGATAATGGTGTTGTTACATTGTCTACAATATTTTGAATATACATGCAGTATGTAAATGTTTGGGCAAACAAGGGAGCGAAAAGAACTTTAACATGACACTTTTATCAACTGATTCTAAGCTGAAGATAGCGTAACACTGGAATTTATGATACAGGTATTAAATTCAAACTTGATATCAATAAGGGACATGACCTGCATATCTAAAAAAAAACGCGTCTGTTTAGCAAATAAATAAATTGCTGGTGAATCTACCCTTTAGACCTCAGGGAGTTTTATTTCAGAAATTTAGTCTAAAACCTTTTAAGTAAAACTAAATTGCATTTGCTTCGTTCAAGTTACAGCTTATAAAGAATATGTGTAATTTTTAGAATACTTGACCCAAAATGCATAGAAATTGACAAGAAAACTGTCTAAATATGTTTACAAATAATTTGACCTCTTTGATACTTTGTTCTTCATCTAAATGCCAGTTTACGATGATACTGGTATTATTCTTTTAGGTAACACACTGTTTCAATATTGAGGAGTTGGAATAAACGTATTGTTTTTGTTCTGTTTTGAATGAAAATATACACAAAAGAAAGTTCGGTAGTAGTCTTTGACTATATCTAATATGAACATAACTTCTATAGAGAATCATATATTTTAATTATAACTGTTAATTATTCTAGAAGTATCAATCTGGGATAAGTGTCTTTCTAAAGTTATGATTGTCATACTCAGTATAACTCAGATGAAGCCTAGGACCAAGAATCATTTCTTCCGATATTTACAACAACCCGAAAGTAGCTATTACCTATTCTCCATAATGTTTTACTAATCCAAAAGTCTTTTGAATATAAGTAAACAAGGGTAAAACTCCAAAACTTGCAAACAAAAAGGTATTCACCTTTTTATTACGATAATTGTACCAATTTAACAAAAACTGTTAAAAAACAGATTATGGCACAGACATACAGTGCTTTGCTCATACAAATGAAATCAATACTTTCTCCTCAAAACATTCCGTCACATGAAAATGGATGCAAGGAGATAAAATTGAAGTTTTGCAGCAGCTAATGTTTTAAGTAGCCATTCATTTCTGAATAAAACCCAAAAGAAATAAGACGTTTAAGCGTTTGAATTTTGATACCATTTCAGATATTTGAGTGTATAACCTATCTAATGGGAGGTAACTGCAGATATTCTCTCTGATTTGTATAGCACAGTTACATTACTCAACAGGTCTGAAATTGTCCTTACTGTCATAAAACATTACTAGAGTATTGGATTGAATCAAATATATTCAAGATGGATATGACTAAACTAACTTTTGAAAGTGTTGTTTGTTATATCACTCTAAAAGAGGATTTGTGTTTTGTGCTAGGTTTGGAGTATAATCTGTGAATACACATATATACCATATCATTATCATTGAAGAATTGTTTCATTGTTCTGTATTAAGTATGCATTTTGAATGAAAAAAGTGTACAGTGGATTTGGTATACTGATATACGGATATTAACGGTGTACTTATATTCGTGTTTTACTTTTCTTATAATAAGTCTTTGCAGTTCCAATGGTTAAGCTGTTATGAATCTTTAGAATAAATTTCTAAATAGCTACCTTTTCAAAAACAAACATAAAGCGTACATTGAACTACGAGGAGTGATAGTCGTGCAAATTCTTTTAAATTGCTCACACACACAACGCAGCTTTAGTTATATCTTTGATAATAAGAGTTTCTTTGGAAAATGTTAGTACATGTATGTTCTTTAAAATATGGTAGCTCGGTAGATACCTTTTATGTAAGGGTATAATTTTGCGCATATCTTTAATATGTTGTATTACAAAAACATAGAAATATAAGCCTAAATCTAAGAAAATATCAGTAAATTAATATCCGTAATGAATAATTAGGTATAATATTGCTTGTTCCTTACGCTAAATGATCCATTTAGCTGATGTTTTATATGATCTTCAAGAAATTATTAACAAACAAATAATTCGAATAAACAAAAGAAGTCCAAAATTTAGATATGTGGACACACTTTTAAAGGTCTGTCATATTAGCATAACTGTTTCAGTACCATTTCAAGAATTCATTGAGTAGATGTGAAAGACGTCTGTATATAGGAAATTCGTTCTTTACACAGTTTAAGTGACTCAAAAGAATTTTTTTGTGATTCACTAGTGTAATTAGACCATCCACTTAGTTATTGAGTTAATAAAATAAGGACTGTGTTTCAACGAATTGCGAGATTTTCTATGAGTGGAAATAATATAAAATGTTTCGTTTTCGTTGCATTAAAGTTAGTGAAAACTATACATCGGCCATGATGTGATGTACCTTGGGACTTAATCAGCTTTAGGTGTGCATGTTTATATTGAATCTGTACTTTCATCCTTGTATATGTTTTACTGTTATGTAACACGCAGTATTTTCATTGTCATGGTAACGTCATTCACTTTCGAATTGTAATCGGCAATGAGTAATAAATCATATAACTGTCCTATACAAATATAGTCTTTATTTACATTAAATCAAATGAGAATACATGTACATGTGTTTTAGTATACAAGTAAAACATGTAGGAGAGAAAATACTATAGATTAATCCCTATTTTAAAATATAACGTCAGATTCCATCTGCTACAATAAGGAAATGAGTCATTTCAGGTAAACGTTTCACTTCTAACCGCCTAGTTACCAGACTTTACGGGATTTAAGAACACATTATATAGGACTTTGTAAAACAAATTAGAAACACAAAACGGCTGATCGTGATGGCGCACCTTTTTTAAAATCTTAATCCAGGTTTCCCTTATGTTTCAGCATTGACCAACTTAGCAAACAGTGTGCTGATTCATATTCAGCACTGAAATGTTCGACAATGACTGATACTGATGCAGCACCCGTTCAAAATGCAAAGAAAAGCAGTAAAGACCCTGAAGGGGTCTATTCTCAAGACAAACCATCCTGATGTGCATTCGTGGCAACTGTAAAGGCGGTGAAAACACAACATTCTTCAACGCCCATGTGAAGGTAGCGTTTAAGATTGGACCCAACAATGGTCAGCAAGCAAAAGGCTGCTTAGCTAAAGATGGCAAAAACACCGAAGAAAAAAGGCTGCTCAAACGCACTCTGCAAAGAAAGATGTCGGAGAATATAGGCTATTTAGTAAAGTGAACTGTAATATTTGAAATCCTTTTTATTTCCCTTCCAAGACATTTCCATTTTTTGACAGGTTCTAAATACTTAAGATGAAATTGATATTGACAGTCAGGTAAAATACATTAGAAATGACCCGTTTTTACCCTACGCAAACCATATTGGATCCGTGTCCAGTTCGTTAGTGCACAACGAAAGGTTTACCAATACAGACGCTCTAATTTATCTTCACATCACTAAAGCGATGAGTCACGTTTCAGTAAAACCTCCACAGTCGATTTATTTCGGATTGTCATGTCACATACTTCAAATTTTATGATAACTTTTTGTTTATAGATAATCATCTTGTATTTGTTTACGTTCCTTGCGTGCTGATTTTCGACGTCAATAAGTGACAATGAAACACTATGCGAGTACTAAATACGTGCGTACGGTCAGTAGGCAAGTCTTTTAACTATTACATTTTTTAAGTGAACAAAAGAAAGGGTGAAAATATTTATTGGTTATTGACGATGTATATGTGAATTTATTACTCGCCTCTACCTAAATTTTTGTACGAAATGTATTAAATGCATCAAATGTATAAAATGCATAAAACTTATCAAACGTTTTAATGTATCAAAAACGTAAACTGCATTAAACGCTTTAAATGTATATAATACATAAACTGTGAACAATGTTTTATATGTGTCAAACTAATGAAATGCATAAAATATAGTAAATGCAAGAAATGTATAAAATTTAGTAAACGCATTGCTTTATACAATTTGAATTTTAAATGTGCAGTGCCTTAAATGTATTAAACACATGATTTAATTATATGCATAAAATGCATGATCTTTGATCAAGAAATGGATGAAATGTATAAAACGGTATGAAATATATCAAAAGTATTTAATGTATCGAATGCCTGAAATGTATTTGAACTTGTGACATGAATTAAATGTATTAAATGCATGAAATGTACACAATGCATGAAATATATCAAATGAATGAAATAATGAAATATACTTAATACATGAACTCTTTAAAATCTGTAAATTGTATTAAAATGCATTGATTTATAAAATCTGTGTTTTAGATAAAATGCATAAAGTGCATACTCTTTGATCAAGAAATGCATAAATGTATAAAATGTATAAAATGTGTAAAATGTATAAAATGTATAAAATGTATAAAATGTATGAAATGTATAAAATGTATAAAACTAATGAATATGTATGAAATATATAAAATGTATCGAAAACCTGAAATGTCTATCCTAATGAAATGAATTAAATGTATAAAATGCATAAAATCAAATACCTAAAAAGTAACAAATAAGGACATGAAATGAATAACGTGTATAAAATGTTAAAAATGTATGAAACACATTATAAGATTAAATGCATTTAATGTAAAAAAATGTATGAAATATATCAAAAACTTCAAATGAATCAAACACATGAAATGTATCAAATGAATAAAAAGTATTAAATGTACAAAAAATAAAATGCGTAAAAAGTATAAAATGTATGAAATGTATAAAATGAAAAAATGCACAAAATGGATCAAATGTATAAAAAGTATAAAATGTATTAAATAAATGAAATGGATCAAATTTATGAAATGAATAAAATATAAAAAGTATCAACCACATGAAATGAATAAAGTGTATAACATGTATGAACAAAATGCATGGAACTTATCAAATGTAAAATGTGTCTAAAATGTGAATAAGGGATAGTTGAAATAAAATACAATTAAAAAAATGCGTTGTGGTTTGGTATGGAAACTAATCAAATAGTAAAATGTGTAAAGTATAAAAATGTCTAAAATGAATATAATGAATAAGGTTGATAGTGTATGAAATTTTGGAATATATAAAATAAACAAAATGCATCAAATTAATAAAATGTACAAAAGTATAATAAGTATTGAAATAAATGAAAGTAATTGAATGTTAAAAAGGTGGAAAATAAAAATGTGTTTAATAAGTGTATAATGTATGAAATGTATGAAATATATAAAATGTATGAAATGAATTAAATGCATCAAATGAATCAAATGTATAAAAAGTAAAAAACGTAAAATATATAAAATGAACAAAATGCACAAAATGGAGCAACTGTATAAAAAGTATAAAACGCATGAAGTGAATCAAGTGCATAAAATGTATAAAATGAATGAAATGTATAAAATGCATTAAGAAGAATTTATACAATTAATGTATAAAATGCATCATTTTAAAAAGACATAATGCTTTTTGTGTTTAGGGTGTTTGAAACGTATTCAATGCTTGAAATGTATAATATTTATGAAATGTATAAAAGTATGAAATTTATGAATGTAATCAATTAATTCATAAAATGTATAAAATTTATTTTTTAATGAATTGTATTTAGAATGTAAAAAATGTGAAACAAACACATAAAATGAATCAAATGTATTAAATGTATAAAATTTATAAAGTATAGATATGTAATCTAAAAATTGTATAAAATTTATGTTATTTAATAAAAAATTGCACAAAATGAATTAAATGTATTAAATGTATAAAATACAGATATGTATCTAATATAAATATAAAAGAATTGTAAATGAATGAATTATAAAATGTATAAAATATACAAAATGTATACAAAGTATAAAATGCATGAAATGTATGAATGTATAAATGTAGGAATTGTATAAATTGCATTAAATAAATCAAATCTATAAAATGTATAAAATGTATTAAATGTATGAAAAGTATGAAATAGATAAAATGGATAAAATGGAATGAATGAATCTATTATGTGTATATTATGTATCAAATGTATTTAATGAAAAAACGATAAAATGAAAGTGAAATGTATAAAAAGTATAAAAAATATAAAATGTATGAAATGTTTCAAATTAAGTAAATGCATAAATGAATCAAATGTATAAAATGTTAGCCTTGCCACCATGCTAGATGATAATTTGTTTTATTAAACTCCAAGCAAAATACTTTCAGCCTTTTATTCTAACAGGGCTTGATCATCTACATTTTAGCAGCAAAATGAGTTAACTCAGTAAGAAATGGTAAATGTAAGGACTGAATGCCAGTCTTATAAAAAGTATAAAATGTATGAAATGTATAAAATGTAAAAATGTGAATAAAAAGTGTAAATGAATGTAATTGATAATATGTATAAGATGCATGGAAATTATAGAATGAATGAAATATATCAAATAAAAAAATGCACAAAATGAATCAAATGTATAAATTGTATGAAATGTATAAATTGTATAAAATGTATGAAAAGTATAAAATGTATTAATGTTTGAAATGTATGAAATGCATAAAATGAACAAAATGCATAAAATGCATCAAATGTATAAAATGTATAAACAGTATAAAATGTATCAAAATTATGAAATGTATGAACAGTATATAATGTATAAAATGTATGAAATGTATAAAATGAACGAAATGCATTAAATGAATCAAAATTATCACAAGTATGAAATGTATAAAATGTATGAAAAGCATCAAATGTATAAAACACATTTTGGATGTATTAAATGTATAAAATGTTTGTTTTTTATAAAAAACATAAAATGTAAGAAATGAATTTAATGTTTGATTAAAATGTATGTAATAATATTAAATGTTTAAAATGTGTAAAAAGTTTAAAATGTACGAAACACATTGACTGTGTCAAACACCTAAAATATATTTATCAAATGTGTAAAATGTAATGGTTGTTTAAAAAAATAAATTGTATATAATGCAATAATGTATAATTGAAAGTAAATGTATAAACTGTATAAAATAATTAAAATGTATGAAATGAATTAGGTGCATTTAACGAAATGCCTGAAATGTAAAAAACACTTAAAATTAATTTATTAATAAGGAGGAGACGAAAGGCATATAGAAAAGCTAAAAGAAAACAAGGTTTGAGTCCGACTTCAATAAATTCAAATGTCTTCGCAATCTTGCTGTTGCTGAAATAAGAAAAGCTAAATCATTACATACTTCCTCTTTAGCCCCATCTTTCTAAAAAACACTTAGTCATGGTGGTCTTTCTTAAAATCATTTATTTCATCTCCTTCTATGTCACAACTGCCTCCCTTGCAATACGGTGAAAACACCGTAGAAGAGGACAATTCCAAAGCAAATCTGTTTAACAATATCTTTTGTGACCAAACGACAATTCTCACGCACTATATCTTCCAAGCAGAGAACAATATCTTACACCTTTACTTGACAACATAACAATCACTCCTACAGAAGTAAAGGGTGGCTTAAATTATTTTCCTACAAGCAAAGCCTCTGGCCCAGACGGAATAAACAACACTATTTTCTGGAGTGCAGACGCTTTGAGGAAATTCGACAGACTTTACTTAACCAAATTTCACAAATTGTCCAATCTTTGTTCAAGTGTTCCTATATGGATATCCCTTTTTGTGCAACAATCATAATAGCAATATATTTTCTGCTGTTCAAACGTGCAGAAAAGTCAAAATGTTTTGAGAGGCAAGGTACAAATGTATAATGTTGACTCTTTACTTCAATCGCTTCAATCACTACCCTTCCCTTCTATTTTCCACCTTAACTTTGAAAGATATGCATCTTCTGTTATCTCTGTTCATATTGTCATCATTTTCAAGATTTTTCATTCAATTTATTAAATGTTTATGACTTCGTTGTTTACTGCAGCCAATCAATCGAAACAATTGACACCTATCATAACCCAAGTACCGTGATTTCATATGTAGTGGAACGAACCCTTTAACAAGCAGTTTGCATTAAGTTTTATCCACTCGCTTTTTGTATTTCACAATGATTTGTAATTACATATGTTTTGTAAAAATTGGCGAATAAATATGTTTAAGCTAAATTTATTTAAATAATTATTATCATATTAGAGAATCAATATGGGAACTACAACTAGCTTTTTTAATGAAATTGGAGTGTTGGATTGAATAACAAAGAAGGCAAACTATTAACAAAACTATATGTTTGAGGACACAAACTTCTGTACATATGCTCATTAAATGTATTAACAGTTTGCCCTACTTTTACATCCTATCAAAAGTTTTCATCATATTGACTCAATATATCCAATATGAAAATAATCATTTCACCCATTTTTCCAATAAGTAAGACTGTGGCACCACATAACATGCCCCACCAAGCATCTCTATACATTTCAATACAAATATTGCCTGTACCTGGAACAAACTGTAAACCGGTTATAGATCAATATTGCAGGAATAAATAAACTCATTGCGACGGTTTGCTGATGCTCCTTTGCAATTAATTTGCTTATTCCTTTTGAACAGAACAGAACAGTACCTTTATTTATATACACAAATGACAAAATGTACATTTTTGTTATAACATGTGAACGAGTGAAAAATACATATATTTAACCATAACATAGCAACAGAATTGAAACAATGGGTGTCGGTTTACATCCTAGTGGGGATAGTGATCATTTTGTTTTTGTAAATTTACATCGAAATTGTTAAATAAAATGAATCTTGCATATTTACTTATAGTTTTCAATGTCCCTGATAACAAGGGTTTCATAAAATACATTCCATTTACTTCATTATTCAAAGTATGGTACTGTTGATAAAATCCAGTCGAGGCAGACAGTAAAATACACATGAAAACTTAAAATAGACTATACCTATGCGATAACGGTACGTACTTTAGCGGACTATAGCCCTGTATTGTGTAATGACTGTGTTAGCGCATAATTCAATTTGATTGGTCAATAGAGCAGACACCTTGTCAACATACGAAATGCATGAAAATAATTGTGTCAGTTGGTCGACATTTAAAAGCACATGGTTTTCGTTGGAATGCAGACAAATAACAAATATTGTAAGTTTTTACTTTTCTCAAAGTTGGTGGATTAATCCTTAATCTGCGTGTACGTTTTGCTGTGTTTGATGGGATTGTTTTAAGCATGCTTGCAAAAAATTTAACCATTCTATCAACGTGGTACTATATATGGTACATTTAACATGAATGCTGGAACACTGATTCAAAATGCGCGCATATTTAAACTTATTGCATAAAGAACGAAAACCATTTTATATCAGCAACTTACACACCCGCACATGCAACAGTCAAAATAGATACATTATACTAGTATCTGTCATCCGTTAACTGTTACCATATTATCTTCATCACCTTTAAACACGACCCTTAATCAATAATGTAAGAATTGTCCAAACACAAAACAAATATGAATATCAAAAACTCAAAGGCTTGTGTGCACTTCTGGGTGCTGTGGGGTTCGTTTTGGGGAGGCTGCGTTTTTGGTACGTGGCATTCCCTGTTTGATATTATTTTTGTTTTTTTGTATTTGCTTGCTATAAAACGGCCTGTATTTGTGAACTAGACTGATGTAGTTTTCCCTTTTGTCAACATGTCTATTTTTCTAGTTACAAATTGTCCATGACTTAAACTTTATTTTTGGAGAATTAATAAGCAGTTATCTGCTGTTGTTGTAGTGGCTGTATGAGTTGAACTCCCAGTTTTAACCGTATGTCGTTTTATATTACAGGCGGATAGTTTACCTTACACTTGTGCTTCCAAAACTAGTACTAGATCCCTATCCACCGTAAAAAACTGCTCACTTTCTGGTCGGTGGCAGGGCTCTTACCAACATCCTAATCTGTAAGAGGTGACAATGATTTAAAGACAGAAACCCTAACCACTTGAAATAGGCGGACGCAGTCGTCTGCGCAGTCACAATAACTCGAAATTAAGCATTTTTATAGTCTCTTGTGTTTTCATAACTTACATATGTGGAAATATAGTCCAGTCAATCTGTAATTTGACCACAAACTAATTGCAACAGAAATGTTTTTCTGCAGACAGATTTAGTATTACGTTACATTCAATATATAAAAAAGTCTAGAAAAATCTATGCACGGGAAAGCATAAAAAAAGAATTTAAACATATTTTTTTCGCGTTAATCGTTTTGACTGATCCGGCTTACCATATAATGTACAAAGCGTCATCTCCACACTGAAGAGCGTCTGCAGAAAACGAAAGTATAACAACAACACAGATAAGCAATGTAAAATCCCCGGAGAAGGTTAGTTTTTGTACTAAACACATGGTGAAAATAAATATTTGAGCTACACAAACGCAGTTCTTTATCCGAAAACTATGATGTCTATGTATAAAATGCATTGTTATATAATTTCGCGACTTACAAAAAGTTCGTGGTTGTTTCCACCCAGCAGTTCCAAATTTCTCAAAGGAAAGGACTAACACCAATTGTTTACATCTTATTATATAAAGTATTACCTATAAACATTTTCAAAATGAGGTGCAGACGATTTGAAATTCCTGCTGCTTTGTTGTTTTTTTTACTGTGGAAAGGCATAACGGTATTATGTTTTGATGTCATTAATTAAATTCAAAGTATTTTTTACATTATATTTACGATGGATTTGTTTCAACACAGTAGATAAGAAAAGTTTACATGCAACTCTAGTAAAAACTATTCTCAATCTAAAGGATATAACAAAATGTAAGGCTTTGGTATTAGAGTACTCCCTTACTTTTACCAAATTTTACATTTCTTTGTATTCCTTTGACATATGTTCAGTATATAAAACCGTTTGGTGGAAATCTCAAGGCTGATTTTGTTTAGTTCTGTATTGTATTCCAAACCTTATCACTCTTTCTTGGACACGGAAGATTAACCTGTATTGACTCACATAGATAACTTGGATGCTCTTTCTCAGTAGCTCAATATCGATACTGTAAGTTATGATAAGTTTGATTTAAAACATGCAACTTTCCATACGGATTTTGCTGTTAAATCTGCCAATGTTAGAACAAAGTTTACATGTAGGAAGGCAAAATGGTGTTGATACTACCTTTACTGTAATTGAGTTATGTACTATTTTGAAAACTGAAACATAAATCATATATCTGTTTTAAGTTCAAGAGGAGAAAAATCAGTAAGCCGTGCAGGAATAATGACCTGTTATGTCTATGGAATGTACTTTGTTTAGCAGACAGGAACTGGTTGAAATGAAATTTTCCATCTATTAAAAAGCACCTTAAAGACGATCGCTACAGTTTCATAATGTTTTCAGCATTGAGAATTTCATGAAATTTGGTTTGTTGCTAAAGTATACCTGATAAGTATGAATACGTAATAAAAATGTTATGTAAGCAGCCTGATTTATGAAGTATATACCCTTAAAAGAAAACTTTGGTTAAAATGACCCCCTACCTCATGTTTATGAATACATGTACTAAAATCCAAATTTGGCAATTCACCATTGTGTTTTATTTCAAATGTTAAGCAATAATTTATTGATCCTGAAACAACTAAACTGAGATTTAAAAATGTATTCACTCTGAAAATAATACATAAAGAGAAACTAATTTATGTCAAATAATACATAAAATGTGTTGTCAATTATCAAAAAACAATTTCAATGTTCAATTTCTAAACTCATTGCAGAAAAATTGTTCAAACATAAATTTCTAGAAAATAATTTAATTATGATAGGTCACCAGCCTTAATATTGGGAAAAAAATGAACTTTTGTTCTGGGTGGGAGGGTAGTGGGTGTATAATGCCACTGAAGTAAGCAAACAGCCAAGTGAACTTTAATCGGATAAATTGTGCATAGTAAAACACATACAAATGATACGAAACAAACAATAGTTTGATAGTTCAGCAAAATGGCTTTAAGAAATGTAGAAGTAATGTTGACCATATGTCATCAATTACAACTATTAACCTAGCAGTCCACATTCTATGTTTTTATCAGTTAAAAACACTTATACATGCATTTATTATGGAACAAATTGATAAGTGCACAAAAAGGTGTTTGTGGTGATATTCATACTACTGTATTGTAATGTGATGTCTAGCCTTAGAATTTCTATAATAAATGGTTCACTGTAAAGTGTATGTCTTAGACAGGGATGTTCATTGTCACCGCTTCTCTTCAGTTACGGTACTTTGTTAATAAATAATCTTGCATTCAAAGTTAAGTTGGCTGAATCCGTAGATTTAAATTTCAA